>JAJPUD010000125.1:721846-767155 GCA_023553655.1 Myrmecobius fasciatus
GGCTGGTCGGGCTAGATTCGCACCAGGACCACGTTTTCAGCTGTTCTCGATCCACCCCCTTCCAAAGGCAGATCTGCCAAAGCACCTGCCCGCAAGCAGAGCAAAGTGGCCCAGGTGTCTCCCAGGGTCTTCCTGGGTGCCCAAAATCCGCCCCTCTATCGCAGCCCTGACTTCCGCCCCGGCTGGAGTCCGATCGCGACCAGAGGCCGATTTCCCCTGAGGCTAACCTTCTCCGGAGTTCTTTCAAGGTAGATCTTTTATAGAAGTGCGTTGTAGTCCAAATGCTTGGCGAGGACCTCACTCAGAAACCAGTTTTAAGGCTTACTTTGTCTGGGTTTGAGGGAATGATGGAGGGAGTTCACAGAGAAAGCTGTCCGCAGTTCGCCATCTTGGCTCCGCCCCCCGAAATGAGATATTTCTAAACCAACTCCACTCCCCCCACCTCAAATGTCTTAGCACAAAGCCTGGCACATGGTAGGTGTTCTTAGTAATTGCCTTCTCATTCTTGTCCCTGTTATAAATTGAGACACTGAAATAGAGTGCCTCATGTTATAAGCCAATAAATAAGATGACACTTATCAGTCAGATGCTATCCTTTTTCTTTGTTTGTTTGTTAAGGTCTTTTCTAAATGTTTATAGTACAGAGTGTGCATGTGTGTGTGTGTGTAGTGTGTGTGTATGTGAGTGTGTGTGTGTGTATATGTGTGTAGTGTGTGTATGTGTGTGTGTTTTCCTGTGTACTTGGGAGTTCCTGTCTATTTGTAAATATGAGGCAGAAGGGATAGATAACAATCAAATAGTAATCTATCAGTCCAAACATACTAATTAGTCATAAAATGTAAAATGTCTTTGGAAATAAAAATAAATAGGATATACTTGATAATTCCCTGGTCAATAAAATGACCCCAATTTTCCAGGAAAAAAAAAAAACAAAAAAACAAAACAACAACAACAAAAAAACCTTTTTTTGTCTGAAAAGTAGATTGCTTATGTTTGCAAGTACCATAAAGATTAACAATAGGAAACCTTCATCTTCCTTGTTAATGATAGAATTAATGAGATAGTAGGGATTTAATTTTGGTCATCAAGAAAGTCTTGGATTCATTGTCTAGGAAAGAAAATAGTTTTTTTCTTATTATATTTATGCTTCTTTGGATAACTTATCATGTTTATTTTGAAATATAATTCAAAATGTGACTTTTTAAATTATGTATAGATAAAATCCAATGCACATTTATTAAGTACCTACTATATGCCAGACTCTGTGTTAGGACATTAGATATTTTCCAAAAATGAAATAATAGTAATAAAATATGCCAGTAATGAAAGAAAAATAACCCTCTGCTAATTCCAATAGATAACCACAGTAGTATTCCATGTCTCAGGAAAATTGTTAATAAACATCTTAATTTTTTTCTGCCTGAGTATATGTCAAAATTTGTCCCTTCTAAGGATGTCAAGGATTTCTATGTACTATTTCTCAATATTTATATTTGAACTCTCCATCTCCCCTAAAAAAAACAACAAAAAAAAACTATACCTACATTAAACCATGACAAATTATGGGAGGTAATGAAAGCTTTCCATCTGGAAAAGACCCTGTGCAGATGGATTTACTAATGAATTTTATAAGATGTTTAACCAAACTTTATAGAATTAGCTTAGACATGTTTGATTACCTGAAGTTATCAACTTTTTCTTTTCTTTCCTTCTTTTTATGTAAATAATGTTCCAGATAATCAGATTAATTTTTGTAGCCTATATAGAAGTACAAATATTGAAAAAGCCATTTAAAAATGCTATACTATGATATGTGAATGTATATATATATATATGTATTGTATTTGTCTATATATATATATATATATATATATATATATACATAGGTATGTGTATACATGTATACACACACACATATAACAGTGATGTCTTATCAGAGTGATATATAGTTATCCCTTTCACATTTTGAGATTTAGGGACATGACACCCTGTGATCTGGAAAATCCAAGTAAATATAATTTTGGCTGACAGGTCATACCAGAGAAGTCTGAATTTTTATAGTATTAAAAGATAAACTATACTGACATACAATATTATGCATATCTTTTATGCATTTCTGAGTTTCTAAAACATTTTTTTTCTGTGTTGTCTATGGCTTCTGCAAAACTTCACTAAAATTCCCAATTAATTTTTTTAAAAATCAATTCACTATATATCAAAACTGTGATGGCAAAAGTCACCATATGGAAAGGATAACTGTACCTACAATCAATCCATAGGCTTTTTTTTTTTTAAACATCTTTCAGCAACTACATTAGGCACTCTATAATATATCTGAAAAGGACTTTATACTCAAGGGGATCTATGGGTAGATTTCAAGAATTTATGAAGTCAAATGGAAAAGAAATATGTCTTTATTTTCACTAATTTCTAATTTGGAATCAAGAATTTCCTTGAATTGTGGATGCAGACAAGAAACATTCTGTAATTTCATTAAATTGCCAAAGGGGTTCATGACAAAAAGAAATCATGACACAAAGGAGTTAAAAACTTACAATCTAGTCTAGTGTTCTCATTTTCTAGGTGAAATGGAGATCCAGAGAAGTGTAGAAGATTGTTCCTGCAACATAACTTTTTAGCAGAGAATGACAGAGGAACAAACTGGAACTCACGTCTAACGAGTTAAGAGGAGTGCTTAGATTAGATGACCTCCATGTTTTCTTCTTAAGAGTTTATGATTCATGACATGTAGTTTTATTTTCACCAAAGGTTATAATTTTATTTTAATTTATTCTTATTTATATTATTATATATTTTGTAATATATATTTGTATTACAAAGATTCTTGCCCAAATGACAAAGTTATTAGAATTTTAGTCACTTTCCTTGATTAGTGATCATATGTAATTTTATCAGATTTTCTCATAATAATCCAAATATAGTAATTATCTTCTTTTAAAGTAACATAAGATCCAGGATAGCCTTACATATATTGAGAATAAATAATTACAATATGTTGTATGGTTTGAGGGTTGCCAGCAAGTGTCCCTAGCATCCAATTATTTTTCCTTTATAAATTAACACATGTGATTTAAGACATAATGTCTGCAGGCATCCTTTGTGAAAATATATAGTATGCTTAGCTGTCAAAGATGATATAGATAGGATTTCTGTTTTTGCCACATTAAGAAAACCAGGAGTGGGAGCCAAGATGGCGGAGAGCAGACAAGACTCTCTGTAACCAATTCTAATCTTCCCTCAAACCAACAGCAGATAAAGTCTCTAAACTGGTTTTGAAGTCAATGAATCTACAAATATTTGGAATTCAACACATTTCTGGAAGAAAATACCCTTAAAGAACTTCAAAACACATCTGTTTCAATCAGGCAGGGGGACAGTCTGCCAAGCCCAGACAGTAGCACAGGGAGAGAAGGCAAGTAGCTGGAGTATAGAGACAGTGTTGTGGCTTCCATGCACCTGAAGATCTTCTGTGGGCCTCTTGGGACATTCTGTCCTGATTGTAAGCAGATGTTTTGGCAGATCTGCCTTTTGTGGGGGGTAGATTGTAAATCACTGAACCCCTGAAGAGCAACAGAACTAGGTGCTGTTACACAACACCCTAAAGCAATCAATCAATCAGCAGAACTGCCCAGAACTGGAAATCAATCAATCAATCAGCAGAACTGCCTCAGGGCAAATTAAAGCAGCTGTCCCTTCTTTGCCTTGAACAGACCTCAAGCCTTAAAAAAATGAATAAAAAAAAACAAAAAGAACTCTCACCATAGACAGCTTTTATGGAGAGAGAGAGAACAGACCTCAAATCCTGAGGTAAGGTAAAGCAACTCCAGAAAAAGCCCCAAAGGGAGACATGAGCTGGTCCCCATCTCACAAGGCTTTCTTTGAAGATTGCATAAAGGATCTTAAAAGGGAGTTAGAAGAAAAATGGGGAAATGAAATGAGATCATTGCAAGAAGGAATGGAGAAAGCATATAATGCCCTACAAATGAGATATGAAAAAGACACCAATTCACCAAAAACCAAAATTGATGAAATGGCAAAAGAATGCAATGGACAAAAAAAATTCAATTGGCCAATTGTAAAAGGAGCTAAAAAGATGACTGAAGAAAATAATACACTAAAAATTAGAATTGAATAAATGGAAGTGAATGACTCAATAAAACGTCAAGAATCAGTGAAACAAAAATAAAGAAAGAAAAAATAAAGAAAATATGAAATATCTCCTAGGAAAAACAACTGACATGAAAAATAGGTCTAGGAGAGACAATCTAAGGATTATTGGACTTCCTGGAAGCCATGATGAAAAAAATGAACCTAGACATCATCTTACAGGAAATCATAAAAGAAAACTGCCCTGATGAAGTTAAATAGTCATTGAAAGAATCAACCAATCACCTCTGGAAAGAAACCCCAAAATTAAATCACCAAGGGATATCATGGCTAAATTTCAAAACTATCATACAAAGGAAAAGATATTGCAAGCAGCCAGAAAAAAACAATTTAAATACTGAGGAGAAACAATTGGGATTACACAGAACCTAGCAGCTTCCACTTTAAAGGACCAAAGGGCCTGGAATCTGATATTCCAAAAAGTAAAGAAATTGGTATTACAGCCCAAAATAAGCTATCCAGCTAAAATGAGCATTCTCTTTCAGGAAAGAACATGGACACTCAATGACATAGGTGGATTTCACCTATTTCTAAGGAAAAGACCAGAACTGAACAAAAATTTTGATTTCTAAACACAGGAGTCAAGAGAAGCAGAAAAAGGTAAAAAGGTAAAAAAAGAACTTTTGAGAACTATATTTCTGTTATGGGTATATGTAGAGAATGCAGGTAAAATCTGATTTTATTATGATAATATAAAAAAGAAATTAATGGTAGAAAAGGGATCATATTGGAAGAAGAGAAAAAAAGAGGTAAAATAAGCGACATTACATCTCATGAAAAGGCAAAAAAACCCACTATTTTAATCGAGGGAAAGAAGAGAGGGGGATGAGCGCTTGTGAATCTTACTCTCATCAGATTTGACAATAAGAAAAAATATCAGATGTATTTGGTATCACAAAGAAACTTGTCTCACTTTATAGGGAAGTAGGAGGGATAGGGGAAAAGAAAGGGAAAGACTAATAGAAGGGAAAACAGAAGAATTAGGGGAAAGGTGTAAAAAAGGGGGAGGGCTCTAAAGGGGCAGGACTGTTTGAGGGAGGTTGTCATCAAAAGCAAAATACTGTGGAGGAGGGAAGAGGGTTAGGAAAGAGAAAAGCATAACCTATGGTAAATAAGATGGCAGGAAATAGAGAATTAGTTATTTTAACTGTGAATGTGAATGGGATGAACTCTCCCATAAAGAGGAAGTGGATAGCAGACTGGATTAAAAGCCAGAATGCAACAATATGCTGTTTACAAGAAATACATTTAAAACATAATGATACATACAGAGTGAAGGTAAAGGGCTGGAGCAGAATATATTTTGCTTCAGATGAACAGAAAAAACCAGGGGTAGCAATCCTGATCTCAGATCAAGTAAAAGCAAAGATAAATCTAATTAAAAGACACAAGGAAAGAAACTATATCTTACTAAAGGATACCATACATAATAAAGCAAAATCAGTATTAAACATATATGCACCAAGTGGTATAGCATAAAAATTCCTAGAGGAAACGTTCAGAGAGATGCAAGAAGAAACAGAGAGCACAGCTATAATAGTGGGGGATCTCAACCTTGTTCTCTCAGACCTAGATAAATTGAAACACAACATAAATAAGAAAAAAGTTAAGGAGATAAACAAAATGTTAAAAAGTTAGATATGATGGATCTTTGGAGGAAATGAAATGGGGACAGAAAAGAGGTTTTTTTTCCTCAGAAGTTCATGGAACTTATAGAAAAACTGACCATGGGGTAGGGCATAAAAACCTCAAAATCAAATACAGAAAGGCAGAAATAGTAAATGTCTTTTTTTTCAGATTATGATGCAATAAAAATCACATGCAATATAAGGCCAGGAGAAAATAGAACAAAATAGCAATTGGAAACTAAATAATATCATCCTAAAGTATGAAGGGGTAATACAGCAAATTACAGACACAATTACTAATTTCATCCAAGAGAATAACAATAATGAGACAAGATACCAAAATTTGTGGGATGCAGCCAAAGTGGTAATAAGAGGAAATTTTATATCTCTAGATGCTTACTTGCTTAAAATAGAGAAAGAGAAAATCAATGAATTGGGCTTGCAACTAAAAAAAATAGTAAAAGAATAAATTAAAAACCCCCAATCAAATACCAAACTTGAAAACTTAAAAATAAAAGGAGATTAATAAAATTGAACATAAAAAACTATTGAATTAATAAATAAAACTAAAAGTTGGTTTTATGAAAAAACCAATAAAGTAAACAAACCTCTAGTTAATTTGATTAAAAAAGGAAAGAGAAAAATTAAATTGTTAGTCTCAAAAATGAAAAGGGAGAACTTTTCACCAATGAAGAGGAAATTAGATCAATAATTAGAAGTTACTTTGCCAAACTTTATGCCAATAAATTTGATAACCTAAATGAAATGGAGGAATATGTACAAAAATATAGATTGTCCAGATTAACAGAAAAGGAAATAAATTACTTAAATAGTCCCATTTTAGAAAAAGAAATAGAACAAGTCATTAACCAACTCCCTAAGAAAAAATCCCCAGGACCACATGGATGTACATGGGAATTCTACCAAACATTTAAAGAACAATTAACTCCAATACTATATAAACTATTTGAAAAAGTAGGGATGAACTCCTACCATATTTCTTTTATGACACAGACATAGTATTGATACCTAAACCAGGTAGGACAAAAACAGAGAAAGAAAATTATAGACCAATCTCCCTAATAAGTATTGATGCAAAAATCTTAAATAAAATATTAGCAAAGAGATTACACAAAATCATTCCCAGGATAATAGACCATGACTAAGTAGGATTTATACCAGGAATGCAGGGATGTTTCAATATTAGGAAAACTATTAGCATAATTGACTATATCAATAACCAAATTAAAAAAAACATATAATTATCTCAATAGATGCAGAAAAAGCATTTGATAAAATCCAACATTCATTCATATTAAAAACACTAGAGAATATATGAATAAATGGACTTTTCCTTAAAATAATCAGTAGCATTATTTAAAATCACCAGCTAGCATCATGTAATGGGCATAAACTGCAACCATTCCCAATAAGATCAGGGTGAAACAAGGTTACCCACTATCACCATTATTATTCAATATTGTATTAGAAATGCTAGCTTTGGCAATAAGAAAAGAAAAAGAGATTAAAGGAATTAGAGTAGGTCATGAGGAAACCAAATTATCACTCTTTGCAGATGATATGATGGTATACTTAGAGAACCCTAGAGAGTCAACTAAAAAATGATTAGAAATAATCCATAACTTTAGCAAAGTTGCAGGATACAAAATAAATCCACATAAATCATCAGCATTTTTATACATCACCAACAAAATGCAACAGCAAGAGATACAAAGAGAAATTCCATTTAAAATAACTGTTGACAGTACAAAATATTTGGGAATATATCTGCCAAGGGAAAGTCAGGAACTATATGAGCAAAACTACAAAACACTTTCCACGCAAATAAAGTCAGATCTAAATAATTGGAAAAATATCAATTGCTCTTGGATAGGTCTAGCAAATATAATAAAGATGACAATACTACCTAAACTAATCTATTTATTTAGTGCTATGCCTATCAAACTCCCAAGAAACTATTTTACTGACCTAGAAAAAATAACAACAAAATTCATCTGGAAGAACAAAAAGTCAAGAATTTTAAGGGAATTAATGAAAAAAAAAAAAAGCAAATGAAGGTGGCTTAGCTGTACCAGATCTAAAACTATATTATAAAGCAGTGGTTATCAAAACCACTTGTTACTGCCTAAGAAACAAGTAGTTGATCAGATTAGGTTCATAGGACAAAACAGTCAATGACTATAGCAAACCCAAAGACCCAAGCTTTTGTGATAAGAACTCACTATTTGACAAAAACTGCTGGGAAAATTGGAAACTAGTATTGCAGAAAGTAGGCACTGACCCACAACTAACACCATATACCAAGAAGGTTGAAATGGATTCATGTTCTAGACATAAAGAATGATATTTTGAACACATTAGAAGATGTAAGATAGTTTGTCTCTCAGATCTGTGGAGAGGAAGGAATTTGTGACCAAAGAAGGACTAGAGATCATTATTAATCACAAAATCGATAATTTTGATTATATCAAGTTAAAATATTTTTGTACAAACAAAATGAATGAAGAGAAAATTAGAAGGGAAGCAATAAACTGGGAAAACATCTTTACATTCAAAGGCTCTGATAAAGACCTCATTTCTAAAATATATGGAGTATTAACTCAAATTTTTAAGAATTCAAGCCATTCTTCAATTCATAAATGGTCAAAGGATATGAGCAATAATTTTCAGATGAAGAAATTGAAACTATTTCTAGTCATATGAAAAGGTGCTCCAAGTCACTATTGATCAGAGAAATGCAAATTAAGACAACTCTGAGATACCACTACATACCGCTCAGATGGTTAAGATGATGGGAAAAAATGACAAATATTGGAGGGGATGTGGTAAAACTGTGACACTGATACATTGTTGGTGGAACTGTGAATGGACACAACCATTCTGGAGAGCAATTTGGAACTATGCTCAACAAGTTATCAAATTGTGCATGCCCTTTGACCCAGCAGTGTTTCTACTGGGCCTATATCCCAAAGAGATCTTAAGGGAAGGAAAGGGACCCACATGTGCAAAATTGTTTGTGGCAGCCCTTTTTGTAGTGGCTAGAAACTTGATACTGAATGGATGTCCATCAATTGGAGAATGGCTGAATAAATTATGGTATATGAATGTCATGGAATATTATTGTTCTATAAGAAACAACCAAGAGAATGATTTCAGAGACTCCTGGAGAAACCTATTTGTACTGATGCTAAGTGAAATGAGCATATCCAGGAGACCATTATACAAAACAACAAGACTATACGATGATCAATTCTGGTGGACATAGTCCTCTTCAACAATGAAATCAAATCAGTTCCTGTTGTTCAGTGATGAAGAAAGCCATATACTTCCAGAGAGAGGCCTGTGGGAACTGAATATGGACTACAACATAGCATTTTAAAGCATTCACTGGATGTTTGCTTGCATTTTGCTTTCCTTCTTGTTTTTTTTTTCTTTCTAGATCTTATTTTTCTTGTGCTACAAGACAACTGTATAGATATGTGTACATATATTGTATTTATCACGTATGTTAATATATTTAACATGTATTAGACTACCTACCATCTAGGGGAGGGGGTGAGGGGAAGTAGAAAAAAATTTGGAACAGAAAGTTTTGCAAAGGTCAATATAGAAAAATTACTCTCATGTTGTATAAATAAAACATTTAATAAAACATTTTAAAAAAGGATAGAAAACCAGGAGCAGTGGGGTTGCAGGGCCACCAAGTAGCAGCTTTGGGCAAGAATCCTTAGGTTTATATTAAAGCCATACCTCTGGATATATGTAGAAGTTTGTCCATTATATTGCAAATGCAGAACTGATGATATTATTATTAGGAAGGATAGATAAAGACTCAAAAGGTCTGTTTATCTGGGCTAGCTTTTCCCATATATCTATCATGAAGTTCCCCTGGGTTGATTTGTGTTCTAGGTTCTAGTGTGAACCATCTAAGGCCTTAAACATAAAGGACCTAAAAGCTTTAGATAGTGATGGATTTTAGTCATGAGGTCAAAAACAGTGGTATCCTTGACAACACATTGTAAACTCTTGTCTATTCTTTTGTGAGAATGGAGGTAGAGGTCTTTGGCACTTGAATTAGATAGAAAGTGAACGAAATGAAAAAATATGCCCCTTCCAATTTTTAAATGTTTAAAAATTTAAATTTTATGGTTAGAAAATTCAAATTGATATAGAGTGGTAAAAAACCAACCAAACAAACAAAAAACTATCATTATCCTTAACTCTTTATTGAAAGACTTTCAAATTGCCATATATTGACTTAGTGAAGTGAGCAGAACCAAGAGAACATTGTGTACAATATACAGCAATATTGACTTAAGAATGACCTTAAACCTGTAAAGATTTACATGAACTGATGCTGAGTGAAACAAGAAAAACCAGGAATACATTGCATACAATAACAGCAAGAAAGTATTATGATCAACTATGAAATATTTGGTTCTTCTCAGTGCTTTAGTGAATCAAAGCAATCCAAACAGACTTTGGGCAGAAAATGCCATCTACATCCAGAAAAAGAATTAAGGAGATTGAATGTAAATCAACACATGCTATGTTAACTTCTTTTTTCTGTTTTTTTTAATGTCTCCCATAGTTTTTTGCTTTTACTCTGATTTTTTCTCCCAAAATGATTCAAAAAGTAATGTGTATTAAAAATAAATAAATTTACTAGGTAAAAATATCTTAGGTGACTAAATCACTTTGAGTTCTATAAATATACAAATTAAAAATATAAAGAGAGACATTGTATGCCTCTAGAGAGGGAACTGATAAATAGAAGTATGTATAAAATTATTATATATATGTACACACAGATATATATATATATATATTTTAATATATATGTGTATGCATATACATATTTATATGCATATGCACACACACATTTGTGTCTAATGATAGCCATCTCTATGACTGGGGAATGGGGAAGGGAAGAAAAGAATGAAAAAAAATTACTTTATAACTTTGTTGTATATTTTGGAGCAAATAGCAAGGAATATATATGTAGTTTGTGCAATCACCTTTTTTAATTGTGCTATGATATGAAAAGTCTTGTTTTGTTTTCTGAATTGAAAGTAAAATAAATTTTGAAAAATTAACATCTAGTGCAAAACAGAAAAATTAACACCTAGTACAAAATACCTAGTATAAAACAAAACAGCTAGGTAAACTTTGATAGATCACCAAGAGGAAGGAGAAAAGTAGGTATTCAATGCAGGAGATGTGAACACACCCCTTCCCCACCCCCCAAAAAAAGAACTGCTACACCCGTAAAAAAAACCTATCTTAACATAGTTTTGTCCTTATCAGTTCTGCACAAAATTATCCAATACATTACATTTTTTGCCATAAAAATTGATCATGTTCATGAACTGTAAAATGCTATACATATTTTGTAAATTAGTTTGTGAACTCTTTGAGGGCAGAGGCTGTCTTTTACATATTTTCACATCTGTAGCATTTAGTTCAGTGACTGGTACATAGTAGGCTCTTAATAAATATTTATTGATTCATGATCTATGAATATGAAAGGAAATTATGCCTTTGTCCTCAACATATACTTAACATTGAAAAGGAAAAAGGAAGCACTATTCCATATAGTAGGCTATATGGAATTCTTTCTGTTCTATTTCACATCCTTGGTTATCCTCATTTCAAGGTTGTAGTTAAAGAAGCAGAAAAAAATCCTCTTGTACCAAATGGATTGATACGAAGTTCATTCTGTAAAACTGAATATTCCAGAGAAATGGAAATCAGCAATTTATACTTTCTGTTAAAAAAACTGTATTTGAATAATGATGGGAGATAAAATATGCCAGTGTCCCTGCTTTTCTATTCATTAATGATTGAGGATACAAGGAAATTCAATTTAAAAAAAAGGCAGAAAAGGCTTATAAGTATCACTCAGATCTACTTAGCCAGTCACTTTCATTTTGTAAAACCAGCATTTCTATTAAAAATGATACCACACCAAATGGCATCCTTTTCAATGGATATGTTAAAAAATGGGAGGGACTCACTTCTGTGGTCAGGATAGGATCATAGCTATAGAAGCTGGGTCCTGCAGATTGATGATGCTCATTTATGAAAGATAAAAAATTAGAGTCACTGTAGCAGAATGGATGATGGATATATTTTAAATGAAGATTTCAAAGAGCCAAGATGACAGAGTAAAAAGTAAACCATCATAACTTTCCCATTTTATCTTTAAACAACCATAAAATAATACCCCCAAACAAATCCTAGAATACCAGAACCAGCAAAAAGTTGAGGAGAACAATATTTGAGTCCAAGAAACTTGGAAGAACAAGAAAGGTCTGTCTCACACAGGAAAAAGGAGGTGCAGTCCAGGACAAAAAGCATCCCAGTAAGCCAGCAGCAAACATCACCTCAGTAAACCAAAGCTAAATCCTGATTCTCAGCATGGTAGAGCAGGCAAATGCCAACAAAAGAATTCCTTACATGTTTCAGCATAGCCTTGGGCAGAGGCAACCTTCAGTGGCAAGATTCTATTCTGAGAAAGCAAGTAGACTTCAAACCTAAGGTTGCCTAAGCAAACAGACATCCACTGGTCTCCTGTCATGTGCGTCAGCATAACCCAGGGCAAACAGGCAGCCTCCTGTAGCTACCAGTAGACCGACCTTCAAATGTTTAACTATAACCTAGGGAAATAACCCACTGGCATCAGCACATAGCAGACATCTTCACTAGAATCAAGGCTAAACACCCAGTAAGTTATCAGACCCCTACAGAGTCCAATAGCACTAGAAACCCTACTTCTTCTGCACAAAACCAGATAAGAGGAGTCCCTAAAGGGCGTCTGACCACTATTAGGGCAGCACCAAGTAAACAGCTGGGGCCTGCAAATGCTGGCACAAGAAACCTGAGGCAGTGCCCTTTCCATCCTGGTAGCAGAGATCAAATTTAAAAGAAAGGAAAAACAAGCAAAAAAAGATAAGCAAAAAACAGGAACATTAAAAGAATCCGACCACAGAAAGTTACTCTGGTGACAGGAAAAATAAGACATAAACTTGGAAGATAACAATGCCTAAACACCTATGGACAAAATCCCAAAGAAAAATAGAAAGTTGTTTTAAGCCCAGAAGGAATTCATGGAAGTGCTCACAAAGAAGCTTAAAAATCAAAGAAGAGAGATAAAAGAAAAATTTGAAGAAGGAAAGAGAGTGATACAAGAGAATTAATTTTTGAAGAGTCAGCAGCTTGGAAAAAAAACTATTTAAAAAGGAGTATTGTTCAAATGGAAAAAAAAATACAAAAATTCATCAAGGACAACTCCTTGAAGAGGATAATTGATCAAATGGAAAAGAAAGTATAAATACTAATTGAGGAAAATAACAACTTGAAAGTTAGAATTGGGCTTGTAGAATCTAATGATTCTATCAGACATCAAGAATCGAACAATGTCAAATAAATGAAAAAAAAGCTGAAAGAAAATATAAAATGTCTCATGGGAAAAACAACTTATCTGGACAAGAGATCCAAGAGAAACTATATCAAAAATAAGTCATAGTCAAAAAGAAAACTTAGCCTCTTTCAAAAATTATCAAAGAAACTGCTCTGATATCCTGAAAATAGAGAGCAAAATAGCAATTGAAAGAATCTACCAATTACCTTAGGAAAGAGATCCAATATAAAAACTCCAAGGAACATTATGGCCAAAATTAGAACTATTAGATCAAGGAAGAAATACTACAAGTGACCAGAAAGAAACAATTAAAATACTGGGGAACCACAATCAAGATTTCAAAGGACTTGACAGCTGCAACATTAAAATATCTGGGGCCATGGAACAGGATATTCCCTAAGGCAAAGGAGCTATGACTACAACTAAGAATCATTTATCTAGAAAAATTTAGCACAACACATTAAATAAAAACTGTTTATTTAATGAAATGGAAGGATTTCAAGTTATTATAAGTGAAAACCAGAGTTAAATCAAAAATTTGATCTCTAATATCGACCCAATAGAAGCACAGAGAGGTAAAAACAGAAAAAAAAAAACCCAAACATAAGTGATTCAATAGAGCTAAACTGTTTATATCTCTACATGGGAAGATGAGATTGTAATTCTTAAAGAGCATATCACTAATAGTATACCTAGAAGCAATATACATAGACAGAGGGTAGAAATATAAGGTGAGTATGAGGAAATAAAAAAGGGATGAAAAAATGGGGTACACTGGGTACAGAAGAAAGGGAGATATAGAATGGAGCAAATTACTTCACATGAAAAGGCTCTAAACAACTATTACAATGGAAGGGAAGATGGTAAGGTGAGTAATGGTCATTACTTGAAATTTATTCTCATTATATTAGCTCAAAGGAGTAATAATATACACAATCAGTTGGGTATAGAAATCTCTCTTACTCAACAGGAAAATGAGAGGGGAGGAGAGCAAGTAAACTAGGAGTGGGGTCATCAGGGAAGACTGACAGAAAGGAGGGAAAATTAGGGAAAGTAGTAGAAACAAAGCACTGATAAGGAGAGAAAAGGTGAAAAGAAAGAGAGTACCAAACAGAAGAAATAACAAGTAGTAACTATGAATATGAATGGGATGAAATTGCCCATAAAATAGAAGCAGATAGCAAAGTGGATCAAAATCCTATAACATGTTGCTTGCAAATAATATACACGAAGCAGGGAGCGTACACAGAGAAAAGGCAAAGGGCTAGAGCAGAAGCTATTATGCTTCAGTTGAAGTTGAAAGGAAGAGAAGAGAAAAGCATGGGTAGTAAATTTGTTCTTAGACAAAGTAAAAGCAAAAATAGACCTAACTAAAAGACATAAGGAAGGAAACCACATCTTGCTAAAAAGGTACCATAGACAGTGAAGAAATATCAATGCTAAACATATATGCACTAAGTTATAAAGCATCTACATTCTTAAAGAAGAAGTGAATTGGGTCACAGCAAAAATAGGCAGCAAAGGGCAGCTAAGTGGTACAGTGGATAGATCACCAGCCCTGAAGTCAGGAGAACCTGAATTCAAATCTGGCCTCAGACACAACACTTCCTAGCTGTGTGATCCTGGGCAAATCATTTAACCCCCATTGCCTCATTAAAAAAAAAAAAAAGCAAAATTATTCTAGGGTGACCTTGGCTGTGTCTTCTCTGAACTCAATAAATCCAACAAAAAAGAAAGAAAGAAAGAAACTGAGGAGATAATCCTTTGTAATGAAGTAAATGGGAACAGAAAGAATTATACATTACCTACCTCTCAGCCACACATGACACCTATATACAAAGGGCGTGAAAATCTCAAAATTATATGTAGAAATGCATTAATATTAATTGTATTATTTTGGGATCATAATGTAATAAAATTATATTCAACAAAGGTTGGTGAAAAGGTAGATTAAAAATTAATTGGAAACTAAATAACCTAATCCTGAAGAATAAATGAATCAACAAGCAAGTCATAGACACAATTATTAATCTGATTAAAGAGAATGAAAACAATAAGAATTTATCAAAATTTATGGGATTCGTTAAACGAGGAATTTATTTCTCTAAATTCTTATATCAACAAAATGGAAAAAGAACAGAACAATGAATTGAGCATCAAATTAGAAATACTGAAAATCAATGGTGAGATTAACAAGAAAGAAAGAAAGAAAGAAAGGAAGGAAGGAAGAAAGAAGGAAGAAAGGAAGGAAGAAAGGAAGGAAAGAAGGAAGGAAGGAATGGAGGGAGGGAGGGAGGAAGGGAGGAAGAAAAGGAGAGAGGGAGGAAGGGAAAAAAGGAATGAGGGAGGAAGGAAAGGAGGGAGGGAGAAGAGAGAAAGAAAGAAAAGAAGGAAGAAAGGAAGAAAGAAAGAAAGAAGGAAAGAGGAAAAGAGAGAGGGAGGGAGAGAGGGAGGGAGAAGGAAGGAAGAAGAAAAGAAAGGAAGGAAGGAACAAAGAAAGGAAAGAAGGAAGGAAGAAAAGGAGGGAGGCAAAGAGGGAGGAAGGAAGAAAACAAAGGAAAACCAATGAGCTAATAAGTGAATCTAGGCCAGATTTTATAAAAACAAACAAACAAACAAACAAACAAAAAAAACCCAAAACAAAATAATATAATAGATAAGCCATTATTTGATATAGATGGAATAGATGGGTTCATGATTTAATTCTGCTAAGCATTTAAATAACTATTAATTCCAATCCTATATAAATTATTTGGTATTATTTGGATTTGAATTATTTGGAAAATTATTTGGAAAAGTGGGTAAGAAGTTAATCTTATTAAATTCTTTTTATGACTAAAATAGGGTACTTATACCTAAACCAAAGAGCTAAAACAGAGAAAGAAAATTACAAACCACTTTCTTTAAGTAATATTGATGCAAATATTGATGCAGAATTCTAGCTAAGTGACTTCAGTAATGTATTGCAAGGATTATATGCTATGACCAGATGGGATTAATACTAGGAATGGAGAGTTGGTCAAATATCAGGAAAACTCTCAACATAATTGACCATATCAATAAGAAAACCAACAGAAATCACATGATTATCTCAACAGATGTGGAAAGAGCCTTTGACAAAATACAGCATCCATTCCTCTAAAAAACAACAAAATAATAAAAAAAAATTGGAAGATTGTTGATGCAGTAGATAGAGCACCAGCCCTGAAGTCAGGAGGACCTAAGTCAAATCTGGCCCTAGACACTTAACATTTCCTAGCTGTGTGACCCTGGGCAAGTCACTTAACCCCAATTGCCTTAGCAAAAAAAAATTAGAGAGCATAAGAATAAAGGGAACATTTCTTAAAATGATAAGCAGTAACTATCTAAAATCATCAGCCAGCATTAATTGTAATGGGGATAAAGCAAAAGGCTTCCCAATACAATGAGGAATGAAATAAGGATTTATATCATCACCACTCTTATTCAATATAGCATTAGGAATGTTAGCTATAGAAATAAGAGAAGAAAAAGGAATGGAAATAAATGGAAGTGGCAATGAGGAAACAAAAGTATCATTCTTTGCAGATGATGTGGTGGTATACTTAGAGAACTTTAGGGAACCAGCAGAAGAATTACTTGAACAATTTTAGGAAAAGTTATAGAATATAAAATAATTCCACATAAATTAGCAGCATTTCTTTACATGACCAATGAAGCCCAGAAGCAAAAGATTGAAAGAAAAATTTACTTAAAATAACTGTAAAAAAACACTCAGGAGTCTTCCTGCCAATACAAACTCAGGAACTATAGGAACACATTTACAAACCAGTTTTTACAAAATTAAGTCATATATAAAGAAATGGAAAAATATCTATGGCTCATGGCTATGTCAAATCAACATAATAAAAATGACAATTTTGCCTAAATTAATTACACTTATTCATTGCCAAACCAATGAACCCAACAAAACTTTATTTAATAGAATGAGAAAAAATAAGAATAAAATTCATCCAGAAAAAGAACAGATCAAAAATATCAAAGGAAGTAAGGGGGGGAAATTAAAAAATGGTGACTTGGCAATACAAGATCCTAAATTATATTATAGAACAGTCATCATCAAAACTGATACTAAGAAATCTGCTGAGAAAACTAGAAAACAATAGGATACAAATTAGATGTAGACCAACATCTCACATCATATGGTAAGATTGGGTCAAAATGGCTACATGATTTAGACGTAAAGAGTTACACCATAAGCAACTTAGGAGAGCAAAAAATAGTCTACCTTTCACATCTGTGGGGAAGGGAATAATACTTGATCCAATAAGAGATAGAAAGCATTATAAAATGCCAATAGATAACTGATCATATTAAATTAAAAAAGGTTTTGTACGAACAAAACCAATACAACCAAGATCAAAGAGAAAGTAGAAAGATGACAAATAATTTTTACAGCCAATGACTCTTATAAAGGCCTCATTTCTCAAATATGTAGAGAATTGTGTCAAATTTATAAGAATGCAAGCCTTTCCCAATTGATAAATGATGAAAGGATGTGAATAGGCAATATTCAGATGAAGAAATCAAAGTTTTCTATTGGCATATGAAGAAGGATTCTAAATCACTTTTGATTAGAAAAATGCAAATTAAAACTCTAAGGTACCACTTAATATTTATCAGATTGATTAATATGACCAAAAGGGAAAATGATAAATGCTGGAGAAGATGTGGGAATATCAGAACACTAGTGTATTTTGAACCAATCATTATGGTGAACAATTTGGAACTATGTCGAAGGGATAACCAAACTGTACATAGATATAAATAAATATATTTGATTTAGGTTATACATGTACTATGTATATATTTTATGCAAAACCTATATCAAACTGACAACCATTTTTGAAAAACAGGAGGGGAGGTTGAAAGAGAGAATACTAGGGACTCAAAATATTATAAAAAATAATGCTAAAATTTTTCTTGACATGTAAATCGGAAAAAATAAAATACTACTACAACACGGGATCCTCGGTGATGTCAGGATACCAGCTATGTACAACGTCCATGACAATTTTAAAATTAATTCATACCTAAATGATGCAAATGTGTGTGTTTCTGTGTGTGTGTGTGTGTTTCTGTGTGTGTGTGTGTGTGTGTGAGAGAGAGAGAGAGAGAGAGAGACAGAGAGAGAGAGACAGAGAGACAGAGAGAGAGCTAGAGAGAGAGAGAGAGATTAGGAATATTTGGATACAAATGGAAAATTATATTTAAAAATAATTTTTATACCAGAACAATATCAGGCATCCAGATACTTAGAAACAGACAAACATTTGTTTATTTTTTTTGGGGGGGGGTTACTTTTCATCTAGATACTTAGACACACTTATAGACACAATTTGGCAACATTTCTCTCATCACAGATGAATACAAATACATAGTGTGAGTATGTGCTACATACAGAGAATATAAAAAATAAAGCTATTTTTATGAGTCTAATCATACCTATCAATCACCAATTCAGGAAGAGGGTAAAAAAATTATTCCATTGCTCATTCATATCAATACAGCTGTATGTCTTAGGTGAGAAGATGTGAACTAAATTTTATAATTATATTCAAGACTGACCTAAACTATTTCAGATAAGGAGTATTGCTCAAATACTGGTGTCTAGGTGATTTCTACTATACTCACTAAAAGGGACTCATATCTATTCATCTGAAGGTACAAGATTCTTTTTCTTTTTAATCAGGAACACAGAAATGAGGAGCCAAGTACATGTTTTATATGGGAATATTTGGGCTCTGTACCTCATCTGTCATCTTGGGATGCTGTTATAAAATCAAGGCTAACAAGTTAATTACGGCTCTGAAAACCCAATTATTAGGCATTTATTGACTTTTACACATGATTTAAACTCTGTCTTAATACTACCTCAAGTTCCGCAGGACTTGAAAAGGAAAGCTGTGAAGGCAAATACTTCCACTCTCACATTCATCCTCTATACCATTCTCTGTCATGACAGGAACTAATAAAGGGGCTACCTTATATCAATTTGTTTTTTCTCTATTTCTCTATATTTTTTCTCTATTTTCTCTGTATTCTCTATAAATATATTTACATATATGCTTATTTTCTCTGTCATAATGGAAGTTCACTGAGGTTAAGGATTATACATTCTTTGTACTTGAATCCCAGTACATATTAACACTTATTGATTTACTGATCAATAATGCCTTTCCCATTTCTGGATTGTCGGTATTCTTTCTTGACTACTTTTTTCTTTTTGCATTATCTTTATTTATACATGCATTGTACTATCCCCCCTTTGAGTCTTTGAGAGCAAAGTCCATTTTGGTTTTGTTTTTTTTATTCCTAGTTCCCTGTACATAGTAGGTGCTTAATACATGTTTCCTGAAATGAACTAAATTCAATTTCCTTTACTTGACTCATTTTAAGACCTAAAATAACTTACAAAGTGAAATATTACTCCATTTAAAAATATTACCATTTTAAGCACTTTTTATTCTGAGATAGAACAAAATTTATTACTGTATCTTATATTTGAGTGTTGAGATATATTTTCACCATTATGGCAAAGTAAATTCTTGTCCAGAGGTCAAAATAAATGGAAGTAAGGTAATATAATCTTCCCTTAAATTTGGTAAGGTAATCAAAATTTAGAGATGTGAAAATACAGGTAGCAAAACCATTCTTTTCCCCTTCTATTTGCTCATATAGGTGTGTATATGTGTGAACATATACAAACACAGACACATATGTGTGTACCTGCATACATATACATACACATATATATGTGAGTATATATACATATATACACATGCATATAATCTTTGAATAATGCAGTAGATGAGCTAGCTTAACTTTTCATCTAATGTGAAAAAGGAGAGATATGAATCTTTATTTTTATCAAAAGTTCACTTAATCTCAAAGACTCAAAGAAAGCATTAGTACAATTCATTTTCATATGAAGGAGGTGTGCTATATTATTATCCCCTCCCCAATCTTATATCCCCGGGGTTTAGCTCAGTGCTTGTCAGATATTAGCTACTTAAGAAATCATTTGTAGATCAACTAAAATAGTCCCATGCTCAAATGAACTCCTCTAGGAGCCCTTATTGATTTTCTTAGCTCTTGGATTCAACATAACATTTTTAATTTCACTGTATATTTTCTTTTATCTATACATTTGATAAAATATCAACATACTAGAAAGTTAACCTAATTACTACTAGTAGTAGAACAAACAGAAAAGTGCCAACATTCCTAAAACCAGCAGACTTACTTAAAATTCTGCTGCTGTTTCTACTTATGTCCCATAATCATGTGGTTCAATTAAATGAATTAAATTTGGCATTAAAAAATATGTAACAAACAAAATAGTTGGAATGAATTTAGAACTTCTCTGGAACATTAAAAAGAGCTTTGACTATGTCTTGCTATACATTTTTATAATTGTGTTGTATTTATCATAGAAAGTGCCTCTAGAAGCATATTGATCTGCATGATAGATTCAGTACCTAATGTTTCTATGTTCAATATACTTATGCTGAAGGGAACTGGTAACTCACAATTCCCTCAACTATAGTCATTCTGGGATTTGGTGACTTTTTATAAATAGCTAGACTTTATACCTTAAAACCAGGATACACAGTGAACTATTACTTCTATTAAAATATTTGTGTATAAATATATTGCTTTTAATGATTAATAATAGGTGGGTTTGCTTATTTTTGGTCCTAAATCATATAGTTAATGTCCATTATACAGAGGGGTCTTTTGATAAAAATTTTCAATATAATGAAAACACAATCATGTCCCACTTAACCAAACAATTAGGTTAGCTGAGGAAGATGCAGTTGTGAAAACTAAAGTGTGATTCTCATCAAAAGAATTCTTGTTGCTGTCATCAGACATAGTTTTTGTTACACTGAAATCTTAGAAAGGTGTACTTTTATCCAAAATTGCCTTAAATCTTGCTTTGAAAATAATTTAGTGGACATTTTCAAACTATGTCTTCCCTTCAAGTTCCCCATCTTGTGTTGTAGAACATAAACTACTTGTGCTTAAGCACTGTCTTTTCTTATTTATATCCCCACTGCTCAGCAGATTGCCTAGCATATAATAAGAACTTTAAAATAAGTTTTCATTAGTCAATATTAAAATTTATTTTTTTTCTTTTTGCTTTTTGCTGAGACAATTGAGGTTAAGTGACTTGCCCAGGGTCACACAGCTAGGGAATGTTAAGTGTCTGAGATCAAATTTGAACTCAGGTCTTCCTGACTTCAGGGCTGATGCTCTATCCACTGCGCCACTTAGCTGCCCCTCAATATTAAAATTTAGACAAACCTTCAGGATATTACAATTGGTATTTATGGAACATTACTGTAATCAATCAATCAATAATCATTTACAACAGTACCTATTAGGAGATTTAAGTCCTCTTTTTGTGGAGTCAGGATGTGAGACCAGGGAGAATAAAAGAGGGAAAAGAAAGGGAGCTTTTTTCCATTTGTTCACTATAAAGTCCTTTAATCAATTTAGTTTACATCTTTGTCATGCATTTAATTATATTTTTCTTTAGTTGTTTCCTTTTCAAAAAAAATCATTGAATCTTTAAGACTATACTTCTTATATGTGTATAAATACTTACATATATGCATGCATACATACATACATATATATATATATATATGCACAGGGCTTAGATAATCAGGATTCTGTCTTTATGGTATCTCTTCACATTTGTAGTTAAAGACAAAATGTGAATTAATATACTTGAATAAGAAACAAACATTAACCTTTTATTTAACTATCAGAATTTTTACATTTAGATCATTAAATATAATTAAGTAAATGAGGCACTCCTTATTTTATTATACTGAGTAAAGTTTTACAATAAGATACTATATACTTGTTTTTTACAAATACATTTCAATTGCACATATTTTGTAGAATCCAGTAGGGTCTTTTCCTTAATCAACATTTTCATAGATTGATAATTCTCAAAGAGGGATATAATACTACCCAAACTAACAAGTTATTATTTTATACCATATTTTAAATGGAATATTAACTCATTTACTATTATTAGTTGTTCCCCGCATATTGTCTTTTTCTCTACATTTTATTATCAGAAAATAGGAATTTAATAAAGGTTTGTTGAATGTTAATAAATGGAAATGTGCTTATGCTTCATATGTATCACTTATATCATTTGAGAATTGATCAGTTATTAGCTAATAAATCAGCTCATTTGTTGTACTTACATAATTCCCTCCTCTTTAATATATATGTATATATATATATATATATGTGTGTGTGTGTGTGTATATATATATATATATATATATATATATATATATATATAATATGATTCATTCTATAAAGTGGTTTCTTGTTTGTTGACATTAATCCAGATTCTGTCTTTAGAAACAAATAAACTACATGCATTCATACACAAATACACATATGCATTCAATTCAATTTAATCAACATCTATTATATATAGCTTTCAAAGAACTACTATAGATAGTGAAGGTTGGTTAATATCCTCAGAAGTAATTTAATTATATCCTTCTCATATGAATAGAAGGAAATCCAGGGAAGCCATTTATTGCAGTCAGAGGCAGGTTATCAACTCTGCCCTTTGCTCTCTACAGAGCGTGTTAAAAAGACCCAGTGTGTGGCCTCCAGGGCACACTATGCAGTGAAGACACCAAGGCCATGCAAACAAATTTCAAAAAGTGTTGAATATATTTATACAGTATATGTCACCTATTATGGACAAATGGAAAAAATAATTCATAGAATGTCCTTTACCACGAGAGAAGGTCCTAATGTTTTCCATGCTATGTAAGCCTTTATTTCTCAAAATCATGGCTGTACCAAGAAACACAATCTTTTATTTTCAGAAAATTTAAACAAATAGGCTTACTGGTTTTCATTCCCTTCAGAATACAAGGAGAGTGCTCTCTAAATTCCAGCCTGAAGTGAATAAGAGATATTACATTTAAACAGATTTTCATTTGAGTATTTGAGAAGCAGGTTTGGTTTTGATTTGTTTCTTTTTGTTACTAGGCTGTTTATTGTATTTTGTGTGGTTAAAAATGATCAAAAAACAAGGTAGGCATGAATTTCGTAACATGAGGAAATAGTGCTGATTTTTGCATTGCTTTTCAAATTTGGCATTTTTGTTTTAATTTCACTCATTTCAAAGAATGAGACACAAATCAAAAAAAAGTAATTAAGGGCTTTCCTTTCTCCTGACTCTGTCACTAATTTTCTAGACTTCAAATCTATCATTTCCTTAGCTCATACTGAAACTTCTTGCAGAATCTAGGATTTCTTTTCTCTGGAATATGCTTTTTTACACCTGCAGTTTGTTACCTTGGAATCTTCCTCCATTAGACCAACTTCCAGTTCTCCCATTGATGAATTTCTCCTAGATTCTCCATTTTTTGAAAGGGTCTGTCTAGGCTGTACCTCTTTCTGAATTTCTGAACTTCAAATGTTTTCATTCCAAACACCTTCTAATTGTGTCCCCTTAACAGTTATTTTTGGTATATATTTTGTAACGTGTTTCTTGATACAGGGATTATCTTTCTTTTTGCCTAAATATGTATCCCTTCTGCTTAGCACAATTCCAGGCAAATATAGAAAGTAATTAAACATTTTCTTCCTTTTTTTCCTTTCTTCCTTCTTCCCTCCCTTTCTCTCTTCCTCTTTTCTTTTCCTTTCTTACTTTCTTGCTTCCTTCCTTCCTTCTTCCCTTCCTTCCTTCTTTGCTTCTTTGCATCCTATTATGAAATAAGAAGTAATTACAACTTATCTCCAGGAAGGTAATGTGCTCACTTTTCTGGAGTCTTTGTTCCTCTCTTTTCCATTCCTCAAACCCAATTTTTATGATTTTTAGTAAAATAGTGAATGGGCTGAGCAAGAATATATCTGTATGGTAGGTTTCTGCCCGGTTAAAAAAATCTACCTATCTATTCAAATATATAAGGCAAAAACTGTCTTTCTTCCAATTAACACTTATATTGAAGAGTGATAGAAATCTTAATCTCTTCCTAGGATTAATTTGCTATATTGATGGAACTGGAAGTGAAATAATGTTAGAGGGAGAGAAGATGACATATGCTGAAAAAAATAGGCTTATTAGGAAAAGAGCAAGTCCGTTCAGCAATTTACATTTTCCTCATCTATTCCTTCCCATAAGTAATTTGATACTTTTAATATTTTCTGACTAGGTATCAGTCTCCTACTTGCTTCTTTTAAAAGACATACAATGTAACCCTAGGCAGCCAGAAATGGCTGCTGTTGAGGAGGAAATTGTTGCTATAAAAGTATTGCCTAAACAGCAAAAACTCTGTGAAATATACAGTTTATTATGAGTATAGTTGTATCCAAACAAGAAAGGTGGATTTCAAGGAACCACTTAACTTTTTTTTCTAGATTTCTTGCAAGGCTCTTAAAGGGAAAAAAAATGTTAAGTGAGACCATACTTTAAAACCTACCAGTATAATATCATCTGTTATGAAACTAAACCTGAAAAAAGTTTATTTCCAATGGAGGTTTATCCCTGAAAGTGTTTTCTCCACCATGTGGATTTTGAATTTCTCTCCTGCCTCAATCTGCTCAGCATGGTTCATTAGGGCAATGAAGAATAAGACTATTCTGGGCTATCATCTTTTCCATATCGCATGACCTCTATCTTGTGAATTTTCATGCATGACTTCTCTGTCTGTGAAACCAGATTAAGATTCTAGAAATTAATTTTAAAAAAATAGCTTTTCATAATTATGTGACACCTTGGGTTTTTTTTAGGTAATGAACTCAGGTAATTTCATCTGACATTCTCAGCTTTCAGCTCAATACCTAGATTATGAAACTACCAATCATGGCTGGTTAATGGAGTTTAGAGTTATGAAACAGAATAAGTTCTTGATTAACACAGCAGCTATAAAAATCTCTGGACTGCTGGTTCTGCACCATGAACCTATGTTCATATTAGACTTCAGGTTTATATTCTGAGTTTACCATTTTGACTTTATGCCTCCTTGGGACAAATGTTCTCTCATGACCTTTAATTATTGTAATGCCAGCAGAACCTAGGAAAGGGACATCATTAGCCGTCTTGTCTAGAAAATTAAGAAATAAGTTTAGAAGAATAATTGCCCCATCATTATTTCTCTTTACCTACTGACAAATTAGATTTTTTTTTTTGTAATTGAAGTGACCATATGTTCAAATCGGTGCCGCTAGCATTGCATTCTTTTAATTTGCAAATCCCCATTTTAAAAAACCTATTTCTTTTCTGAGTTCTCTTCTTTTTCTGGTTTCTACTTTTTCTTGATGGTCATAGTAGTGATAGTCTGGATTTTACTCCTGATTCTTTGAGTCAGTTTCAAATCCATATATTGGAACTACTTTGAATTCATCTCCTGGGGTTTGTGTCTGTGTCATTGAGCAGAGAGAAAGTGGAACAGAGTGGACTGAGGCTTTCCAAATGTAGCTCTGATTGCTTCTGACACATTAAATAACGAAGGAGTTTCTCTGTTATCCTACTGCTCCCAAATGTGCTCATGCAGATGAATGAAGACAATGCAGCAATGAATTTAAACAAATTTTACATTGCTTTTGATTATCCAAGCGGGAGTCCTAAAGCAGAGCTTAGAATGAATGAGTTGGGAAGTACTTAAGAATATTCAAGTTTAGGCTAGGAAAGAGCTATCCGTAGAAATTAACATTTTAAAAAATATTGGAAAAAAGCAATATACTTTGAGATTTTCATGAAACTACAACTCTTAATTCATAGATTTGGTGATATACATATATATAAACACACACATACTTACATATATATACATACACATATAATCTATCTCAGAATAACCTTTTAATAGCTAAATGGAATATTCCTTCTGTATTTTATATTATTTGCTATAATCACATAGCTCCATAGCAGTCATTTTAGGCCCTCAAAATTGATTCTCTATCACCAGGAGATTTCTGGCATCTTACAAAAGATAGGTTCAGAAATTCACTGTCCCTTCTAACTGGAAGTCTGGATACAGTTCAGGCAATGGCTTAGGAATGAGCAACACTATTCCTTGCCCACATAGGAAGGAAAGCAGAGGGGAAACAAACTGTGGAGATGTTTATATCCTCTTCCTAATAATAGTGCTAATAACAAGAATGTTGATGATGATGATGGTAGTGACGATGATAGGCATCTATGATTTCATTGTTACACTAAAAAAAGTTTTTTTTTTCATGTGAGGAAATTTTCCCTAAAGTAAATCAGCTATCTCTGTAACTCAGAATTTCAGAGACTTGCCTAAAATACCGAGAGGTTAAGTGATTTGACCACAGTCACAAAGCCTCTGACATGTGTTAGCTTCAAATCCAGTTTTATTATCTACTTTACAATAGTTTTCAAAATATAGAGAACTAATACAGGAAATAATCCTCAAACCTATGCATAGATCTAATCTTCTTGTCACATTATAAAACCATGAAATCACAAAAGACATATAAGATGTCATTCTTGTCCAAAGAAAGTCTTCTCTTATTAGCATGACAGCTAAGTAGTACAGGGGAGGGATCACTGGGCCTGTAGTTCAACTTTGGCCTCAGATACTTACCAGTTGTGTGACCCAGAAGAAGTAAGTCATTAACCTCTGTCTGCCTCAATTTCCTATCTGTAAAATAAATATAATAATAATAATATGTACTTCCCACAGTTCTTGCAAAGAACAAAAGAGATAATAATTGAAAAGGGCTTAACACAGTGTGTAGTACATAACAGATGATTAATAAATGCTTCTGGAAAGAGGATTGAGCATAGATTGGGAGCTACAAGTGATAAATTCCAAGTGTCTCATTTTACAGAAAAAGAAAGTCTCAGAGGTTCACATAGCTAGTGGGTATCTGAGGCAAGATTTGATCTCAGGTCTTCCTGAGTATCTGGCTAATCAAAGCTTATCTCTGATGTGAATATCATTAATAAAGTAGCAAGGATAGTTGGAGACAATGATAGTAACCCAGTCGAATGTAAAGTTTATATTGGAAGAGAATAGGAGATAAATAAAGCTCTTACTGATACAAAAATAGGATTCTGGGAAGATAGCAGAGTAAGAAAGAATATTTCAAACTCTCTAGATTTTCTCCATAAAGAAGAACAAAAAACCCCAGCACCTCAAGGTGAATATAGAGCAGCAAAAGTAAACAAGAGTTGGAGCAGAAAAGTGGTCCTCCTGGGACAACTGAAGAATCTTGGAAGAAAGCTCAATGGATAGAGATTTGGCCTGAGTGAAATGTAAACACCTCCAGGTAAGTACCATGGAAACAGTAAGCAGTTAATCCTGTGGATAACCTTAGTCTCAGTCACAGGAATTTTCATGGATAGTGTGGGGATTGAATCAATATAGGGAATTGGACATGAGCCAGGATGGTGATGGGGTGTTAGACGGAGGTAGCATAATGGATACTAGCACTTTAAAAATCATGTGAGAGAGGTTGAGGGGGAAAATGTACAATTCAAGAAAAAGCAAGATTATGAAAAGAAAGTCAACCAACTAAGAGAAAGAATTCCAGAATTTTAAGGAAGAAAATAAGTCCTGGAAAATTGCAATTGGGCAAGGGGAATCCAGCAATATTATAAGAGATCAAGAAATAATAAAAACAAAATATACAGAATGAAAAAAGAAGAGAATGTAAGATATCTGATAAGAAAGAACAACTGATCTCAAGAACCAAACAAGAAGAGAAAACACAAGAATAATCAAAGTAGCTAAAAACTACTATCAAAAAGATAATCTTGATACAATAATACAAGAAATAATTAAAGAACATTGTCCTGAAGTGTTAGAATCAGCAGGGGGTTGGAGGAGAAGGAAACATGGAGAGATAACACCAGTCAAATGTGTGGCATGTTTTCCTATTAATAAACTGACAGACCGTTTCTTTGTTTGGGTGTTTTGAATGGGAATGTATTGGAGAGACATGATGTGTCGAAACCAAATGTATCCAAAAAAAGAGAAGAACTGAAAGCAAGTGTCTCCTAAATAATTCTGATATTCATGTACCAAATAAATGTATGTGCATATGGATGAATAAGCATTTTACTTTAAAATTAAATACAGAATAAGAAAAGAAAAATGCTATGTATACAGCAGAACATGAGATGATTAAAAATATAAAACAATTTCAAGAAACCTATATATAAATACTGTACATTATATTCAGAGCTCTCCATCTTTGTATAAATATAGGTTTTCTTTTGTTATGTGTTGCACATGTTTTGATTTATTTTCCCTTCTCTATTCTCCTCAGAAGGCTACAATTAAGCATGAATATACATGTTGTATCTACTATATATAATATACATGTATATCTCCATGTTGATTTCATTTATATTGCTGTATTGAAAGAGGATCATACTCTTGTAGTTTTGCTTTAATAACATCTAAATTTATGTATATGGGCAATTAGAGGATAATGAGGTGCTTACTGTAGTGTACAAAAATAATTATAGAACAGTGAGATGAATTAGGGCCTTAGTTATTAGAAGAATCTAAATTTGGGGAATGGAAGTTGGATTTTGATAAATGAATATTTGGAGAATCAGAGAGAATGGATTTGCTTTTAGTAACTTTTTAAATAGCTTACTATATAATTTTAAATTTAAATTTAAAAATTAAAATTTTAAATATATTTAGAAGTGTCTGTTTTAGTGGATAGAGAGCTTGCCTCAAATGATAAAGAGCCAGGTTCAAGTTTTGCATCCAATACAAGCAACTTTGTGACCTTGGCTAAGTAATTTAACTTCTTAATGTCCAAGACAACTCTTCTAGATGATAAGCTGTGGGGAAAAAATATCAGTTTACATTGTCAGCTACACATGTCAGCTATATCCACATTTATGACATCAGGTACTAACTGAAGAATTGTACATTGCATGTATTAAGTAATTATTATAGGTAAGCAATGTGCCTTAGCACACTAGAAAAACAACTAGAAAAATAAGATAGTTCCTGCCTTCAAGAAGCTCACATTCTAATGGGGAAGATAACACATATGGAAAATTTCAGGATCAAGTCATGTGGAAAGGTCCCATGGATTTTAGAGTGGAGCAGCAAAGCAGATATTAAAGGCTTTTCTTTAATATTATTTCCTCTGACAAAATCATATTAGTTTCTTACCTAGAAGATTTTGATAGTGCTAATAACTATAGTGGTGAAAATGTTCTTTTTTGGACCTTCTGTAGATGTGACTATATAGCACCTGCACACTTCAACTTCCCAGGACACTGGGCTGGAAGTATTGCTCTGCTAAAGACACTTGTGTTTAGCTTTCTAAGCTGCCCTCATCAGGTTCTGAGGGGAAATGGCAGTCAAAGTAATGGGGTGGTGGAAATGGTTTGACTTGCAAGGCACATAATGATTATTATTTCTCCTTCAGCTTGTCTTGTTGCTTCAACTAGACTTCCTTGCCCATCCTTTGATTGGCAGTTGCTTAGTGGTTAGTGAGGATAGCTGCCCCTGTTCTATAGGACTTCGGTTCCTGAATGTTGGCTTTGAGGGCCAAGCCAGAAGCATGAATGGTTCTGCAGGGTCCTATTGCATCTTGGATTTATCTTCTTGTTCATAGCAGGTGTGCAACAGTTGTTGCTTGCAATGATAAGGAAGGTGAATCCCTTTTCCCAATAATTTCTGTCCTCAATGATGACTGTGTATCTTGGCTTAAATATTGATCTAATGATGCTGGGGGAACACTTGGATACCTTAGTTATCCATAAAAAGTGTTATCTTCCTATAAAATTATAAGATCCAAGGAGACAAGGGTTGTAACTTAGCTTAACTATAACATTTAAACTTTAGATTTCTATTAAGTGAATAGCACAAAGAATGAATTATGCAAAGATTCAGTGACTAAGATAAAGTGTTCAAGCAATCAGTCAGTCAACAAACAGACCCCAAACAGTGATTTTGCATAAAGTGCTATATTAGTTTCAGTGGTCTATACAAATAAGTGTAGGACATGATGAATGCAGTCCAAGTGTTTATAATATTTAGGGAATAATGGAAAATAAAATTTAGTAAACAGTACAAGTCCATATTTTGGGCAACCTTAGAACTAAAAAGTATTTTGGGTTCTATAACATATATATAAAAAAGAGTCATTGGTAATCATACTATTAAAACAGTATTTGGGTAGAAATAAATTTACAACACTGAAGTAGAAAAACTAGAGGCAGAAAAATCAATTTAAGAAGCAAAAGTAGAGCCTCACACCTATGAGAAGGTATAGGTGTCACTCCATCATCCATCTGCTGCTCTGCCATCACCTCTAATCTTATCACCATGCTGCTAATTCTAGCTGACCTCCCTTTGTTTCCCCTCTCCTCTAATTGGAAGACAACAAGATAGCACAATAAACTCCTAATTATTTCCTTCATGAAGGGCAAAAATTGGATTCTGACTCATTCCCCTTTTTATCTGCCATTCTGACTTGTTTCAACTCCATCAAACTACCCCCATGTTGGGTAGCCCTGGGGTTCCCTCCATACATATACATTTTCCTTCCTCCTTTTATATCTGATCTCCCCATGTTAGATTGTAAGCTCCTTAAGGGCAAAGCCTGTCTTTCTTTTTTATTATTTGTATCTCCAGTACTTAGCACAGTGTCTTACACACAGGAACTTAATAAATGTTTACTGGATTAGATTGGATGATGAAAGAGGAAGACATAAATTCAGGGCAAGCATAAATTTCAAATTTGGAAATTGCATCAATAGGACTTAGGGTCTGATAGGATGTGAAGAATGAAACACAGAAGTGTAAAAGATGGTTCCCAAGATCCTTGCCTAGTAAATGGTGTCATTAGAAAGATGGTTAAATTGGGAAGATAAAGTAATTTGGGAGTGAGCTGGGGAAATAGATATTAGTTTTGCAAAGATGTATCTTATAGCCACTTGGAAATATAAGCTTGAGTAAGAGTTTTGGGATGAAGAACTACTAGTTGATTTCATGTCTCTGATATAGAAATAGCACTTGAAAATAATAAATAAGATGCTTTTTGTGGTAGAGAGAATAGAGAGAAGAGAGACCATAGAATGAGGATTCCATTATATCGTATAGTTGTTGAGAGGAAAAGAGAGTACAAAAATAAGGAATGATAAGATAGGTGGGAGCAGAGCCATTAAAAAAAGTGTCCAAAAAAATCCATGGAAGAGGGTTTTGCAAAGAGGCTTTACTTTATAGTATTAAATTCTTTAGAGAAATTAACAAATGTAAATAAAAGAACTTTGTATTTAAATGAAGTAAAAGGGTTTTGGTGATCTTCCAGATTCAGCTGTGGAAGGAATGATGAGAAAAACAGACACAGAGTAGGGAAAAGAAAAAAAAAAGATGCAAGAGGTTTTCAGGAAGGTTGGTATGAAAGAGGAAAAACTAGGATTGATACTAGAAGAATCTGTAAAGTAAACTAAGGTTTTTTTATCTTTTTTTTTCAAAAGTGAAGGAGACATGATGTCAGAAATAAATAAGGACTACTTGTAAGTGACTAAAACTGTTGTAAATAAAAAGAGTAAGTTAAAAAAATCTTAAATTAAAATATGTGATGACAACAAAAAGTGTTGTTTTGGAGAATATTATTGTCTAATCAAGGCTAAGTATAACATATATGTATCCATGCATGTAAATACAAGCACATATACTCTTACATAGCATTTTGTGCTACGTATAGTCTTATAAACATATATACACATTTGTGCGTTCTTATAAACAAGAGATAAATGTGTATCTTGACATTTTCTCTCTATATATCCCAACAACATGCTATAAATAAAATGTAATAGGAGGAAAATTAACATTTATTATTTTTGAGAATAACTATTCCTTCTCCTTACATTTCTAGCCTCTTAGAGACATATATATATAATATAATTTCTCTATCAACTATGTGAGTTTCAGCAGAAGGGTTATCAAAAGAGCAGGAATTCAAGCAATATAATGGGTAAAGGAGTGGCTTGGATGGTTTTGGAAAGATAAAAGGATGCTAGCTTTGTGATATTTCCAAAGTACATTTCACCTAAAGATTTCAGAGGGCTCAAAAGGAAACTCATTTTAAGTATTTCACAATAATAAAATACATCATTTTGCATGAACTATTTTTCAGTATTTCAAATAATATAATAATGCAATCCAATAGAGGGGCTAAATTGGGAAGGAGACTATAGGGAATAGAAAGAAAAGGTAATACCAAAGAAAATAGAAGGAAGAATTCAAGCTGTGGATAACCTAGTCCACAATGGACAAATTCAATTCTGAGTTTTTAGGGAATTCTCTTTCCCTTCTCCATTTATTGTGCTGATTCTATGAAGGAAAAATTAGATATTCTCAAGAACTCCTTTGCAATTTATCTTCTTATTAAATAGGTCTATATATGCTACTTTTCAAATTGCAAGCATAGCCAATAATAATATATTAGGATATGATTAGATGATAAGGGGCAAATATGATTAATTTTGTATGTTAATGCAAACATTTTGAAAGGCTTATATTGTTGTATATATTTAGCAAAATCTCAATACATGAAAGACCTTGACTGTTCATGTAAATATATTTTGAATAAACTTCATTTATAAGGGAACATGAAGAAGTTAAAAAAGTGTTGAACACTGTCAGGAAAATTTCACAAAATCTTGATACTGATAATTAGTAGTTATGCAACCTTACCTCTTTGTGACTCAAGTAATCCCCTGAGACTTAATGTAATAAATAATAAATACATTGTGATTTGCTTTGGTGGAGGGGATTTCCTATTTGCTGCATATTTGTAAGATCAATGCTTTTTAAGAGTTGGAAGAGACCTTATAGAATATCTGGTTCAACTAACCCATTTTCCTAACTGACCAGAAGCTAAGTCCAAGCTTAGTGAAGAGACTTGTTCAAAGTCACATAGGTAGCTCATTCTCAATCCATTATTCAGGGATCCTTATCTTTTTGTGTGTCTGCGATGTACCCCTTTACCAGACTGATAGAACAGATAGACTTCTCAGAATGTTTTTAAATACACAAATTAAAATATGACTATAAAATAAATGAATTTTGTTAAAATATAATTGTTTAGATATGGATTTTAAAAACAAGTTTATAGATCCATTCCGAATCAGGAAAACAGAAAAGTGTAAGTTAGTTTCAATTAAAATTCTAGTTCAGCTATCATATTTTAATTTTTATTGTTTTTTTATCCTACAATGATTTTATTATTGATAAATTTATTATAGAGAAAATGAACAAAAGGTGATATATGTATATATAATAAATTATTATTACACATTTCTCATTTTTTAAATTATCAGGGTTCTTTAAATCACATACACAAGACTAAAATATATAGGTGTATCTAAAATTTAAAAAATATAAACATGAGATTTTATGCTTGTAATATGAAGTAAAGTTGATTTTACATGGCAGACACGGTCAGATGAAGTTTCTATGTTCTGCTTATTTTCACTGTGACAAAAGAGGTCTCAGTGTGAGAGATTGATACCTTTCTGTGATAAAAACAAAAGACATCTACAAAACTTAAAACTTCTAGAATCAATTTTCTGAAATCAAATTTTAAGACTCAACCATTAAAGAAATAAGAAATTGAATATTATCACAATTGCTTTTTTCATATACCCATCTCATATTTTTGGATATGCCTTCATTTCCATAACATAATTTCTAACTTTGTTAGAAATTGTTAGCATTGAGAGTAATTTTTGAAGGCAAATTCCATTACCCTATTATAATCAAAATCATTATCAAGATTATTATACCATTAGCAAGAAGTAATGGTTTCAGGCAGATGTAGTTGAATGTTTTTGACATGTAGTAGAATGCTTAAGAAATAGAGGTCCAGAAAGAAAGAAATCTCATTTGACAATGCCTGGAGGGGACTAGTAGGCATATACAAATGTGCTGATGATATAGGATTTGCATTGTTAACATTTGTTGTGACTGCATGTAAAATAAGTTGACTATGAGTACTGAATTGCTGTCTCTGAAACATCTTTTTTTTTTTCCTAAGCAGTTCAATCTCATTTTTAAAAGCCAAACAAAAGCTTAAAGAAAGTAAAACTGTTGAGAACAGCTATAGTTGTAACACATGGCTTTTAAATGAAAAAATCAATCTTGCTAGTGAAGAAAACAACAAAATTTATCATTTACAAAATCAAACATTTCCACTTGGATATCTCACAATGGATAATAAAACAGAGTGCGTCAGCTGTTCTACTCAAGACCAGAGTAGGTCCCACAAAGTATTTTCCAAACTCTAGAGGACAGAAGAGCTTGGTTATTTGTTTTTTTCCCTTATGTGATGAATTCTATATCCTATCCACATTTCACTTTTCTGAACAAGATGTATAAGATTCTGACTGTCCCAAGTAATCAGGAGTCAAAATGATCCCACTGATTGCATTCTACCTTCCATTCATTACTAATCCTTTTTCTGGACCAAATTTGTTACTAGGAATTTTTGCTCTGGTGTCATGTGCCATAAACTACACCTTAGGCAAAGAACTTGAAGCATATCTTTAATTAAGGGAAAGAGGATGACATCCTATCCATCATGAGGACAGAAGGAACCCAGGATAAGGCTACAGAAGAGGAAGCCCCTACCATGGGGGAAGCAGATAGGGTAGGAAGGAGGAGTTGATCCAAACCTACCTTACCAAATACATTTTCTTGGTAAATAGTTTCTGCACTGATAAATATCTTGAAATGCGTTTAGTTCCTCTCAATTTTATAATTTGAAACTAAGCTTCAATTGCCTCATCCTCATTTCAGCTCTCCTTTGGACTATCCTCCTTTATATCTTTCAATTAACTAATAACAAAGCCATACCCTGCACTCTCTTCTTCCCTTCAAAATATGCTAAGGATACTGATAAGAGAAACTACTTTTCATTAAGCAACATGTGTTAAATATTTCTAATGGATATAATTTTGTGTTTAATATTTAATAAAAAACTTTCTTAACTTTATAGAATTGTAATTTCTCTTCATCCTTTGAAAAAAAGGCAATAAATATGTCACAAATTTCAGAAATAACACTAATTTAAAGGATTCAAATATTTACAGAGATGCCTGTTATCTATGACCCAGTCCTAGAGAATATTATCAGAGCATATAATTTCAAAATAGGTTATTATAATCTGTGGACTATCAAAATACCAACAAAGCTCAAATGTTTACATTATCTAGCTGTCTCATGTTTATGGAAGCATTCACATTCACAGGAAAATGAATAACTACAAAGGGAAGCTAGAAGATGGGGTTTAAACTGAGATACTTTTCTAATGATTTCTCACCTGTTCCCCCTGGGAACAGTGCCAGACAACTAGGGACTGGTGTTTGCTACCCTGGGTTGATATTTACAATATTAACTTTATCACTCGAAAGAACACATCTATGTAGCATTATCTTTTATTTACCTGCAACTGATTTAAATATTTTTATAATTAGAAGTTTATTTCTTCAGATTAGAGCTATTAAAATGAATGTTTTAATGCAATTTAAAATATAATATATTCCACAGATGAAGGTGAATTTTTACATCAAATGAACTTATTTGAACTACAAAATTTTGATAGTCTATGAAGCATGCTGGGTTCATTAGCTCTAAAGAGCAGAAGGGCTCAGAATATGTTGTTTAAAATATAATTTTAAAATGCTTCAGGTTAGGATTTATATACCACCATAATTTAGGGAAATAACTTAACAGTGTCTCACAAAATGGAAGGATCTTCCTCATCTAAGAAGAGGATTTGAACCTCTGGGAGTAAAGGCTTAAACTATTTCAATGAACTCACATGTCTAGTTCATAACAATTAATCAATCAACAAATATTTTTGAAAGCCTAGTAAGTTCTAGATTCCCTTTTAAGCAATAAAGATTTGTCCAAAGAATGCAACATTCACTATTAGTAATGAACTTAGTCTTGCTATCCTATGTTATAAAATAAGAAACCTTTTCTCCCCTCTCCTGTTTGTTTTCTATAAAGCATAAATTAAGAGAGAAATGCTAAAGGAAAATCAGAAATCAATGCCATGCATTCTAAATAGATTCAACATTTTCTTAGTCATAATATTTGAAAGATTTGGGGGTTTTGTTCCTAAATATTGAATGTGATTCTCCCCTTTTTTCTTTGGTTGATATATAGAGGTATGCCCTATCAGGAATACAGCTTGGGTTAAAATGTGTAGCAGAATACCAGCTTCAAGGAATGGGTTGCAAGCCAACTTTATAGTGTAGCAATGAAGCAAAAACTGTCCAGCTGCTAGACTCATCTCCTTTAATTTGTCTCTTAGCTATTATGTGCATACCTCACATACCACATTCTGATATCCTTACAGGCTTTTCAAGGACTCTGTTCAATTATTTCCTCCTTATTTGCTTCATATACTCTGCTTTCAGTGTACACTTCCTTGAGGCTAAAGAAGTCTTGAAAATTCTTTCTAAGACATCAGAGAGGTCATCAGAAAGCAATAAACAAAACTTCATATAATCAGGAGTCTCTGATACTCCATGCATCCCTTTGACCTTGAATCATTGTGGACACTGTATTGAAAGAAAAATTAGTCCTTTTAGAACTTGTTTTCATATTCACAGATACTTTACATGTCATATTTATTGGCAATTCAATAAATTGTTTTGTTCTTATTTTATGATATTTTCTCCAATCTAAGGAATCATTCCAACTTTATTTAATTAAACATATATTTATTGTTTATGATGTGCAAGGAACTGTACTAGGCACTGGAGCCACAGAAACAATGACAAACTTTATCTTCATTCCTCAACCAAACCAGAGAATAAATAGGGAAATTAACTAGGAATTTCTATTAGGAAAATATAGTGGACTTTTCTTCTAAATATAAGGACTGGAAAGAAGAAAAGCATTTATTAAGTCCCTACCATGTGCCAAGGACTGTTTTAATTGCTTTATAAATATTAATTCATTTAGTTCTGACAGAGATTCATAATTTCAACTCAGCAAACATTTTTAAGGATGTCTAGGGAGGTTGTGTGCCTTAATGGAGAAAGAATTGACATCAGAAAGACCTAGGTTCAAGCCAGAGCTCTAAAAAGGGGTACTCTAGTTGTGTGGCACTGGGAGTGCCTTTAGGTTCCCCAGGCAATTCTCCTTAGGCAAGACTATAAACTTCCTACATTAGTATCAAAAGTCTTATTACCTATCATTCCTTATACCAATGAAATCACAGGCCAACTCTCTATCCTCATGTGCAAAACACTACACAAGCACTAGGGACATTAAGATGAAAAACACCAAAGTCTTTGCCCTCAAGTAATTTAGAATTTATTAAGGGATTATAAATAACAATTTGCATTTCTAAAATGCTTTATGGCTTGCAAAGCTATTTCCTTTCTAGCTTCTGTAAAATTGGCAGCACAAAAATGAACATCCCTATTTTGCTAAAGAAGAATATTTAAATAATGCTCTTTGAGATCATCTAATAAGTTCATTAGATTGTTTTAGTTGAAGTAATGCAGTTTTTGAAAGTTTTGTATCATCTATTGAAGCAATAATCACTAAATTTCAATCTATTTATAACTGAAATACCAACTGTCATATAATGTCAATCACATTTAAAAATAAATCTCAAAAACAATTACTTATGATTTAGTATATGGTCATAGCATTAATAAAAGCTATTAATTTTATCACATATCTTCTTTTCTTACCACCTCCATAATTTTTGTTTCTTGCTCACAGATAAAGAGCTATGTATCAGTATATGGAAGAGAACAGATGAGTCTTCTCTCCTTATGTCCAGTACAATTTCTAATATTAGGGGTCCAAAATTGAGGTTGAAATAATTACCTGAAAGTTTCTCAAGTTGCACTTTTTTTTTCATATTGGACAAAAACTAAAACTAAAACCCAGCCAAATGCAATCCAACACAAACCAAACAAATAACTCTGCAAAAAGCTTCTTTTCTGAAAGAATATATTTGATTCCAAATGATTATACTAAATAGCTGTTGGTCACAAGTAATTTTTATTTTGATGTTGTTATGGGGAAATAATGTTGCATAGAAAACTAGAAGGATCAGAAAAGGAGCCAAGGATTTAATTGGAAGATGTAGTGTTCCAAATTGATGTGACCTGCCATTCTGAGAGAGAAGATCAAAGATCAAAGTTAAAAAGGCTCAGGCTTATACACTGTTGTATCATGGCTTTGGTTTCCATGTTAAATCTCTGTCTGCTTCAGAATGGATATACCTTCAGAAAGTAACTCTGGATGATATCTGACTTTCCTATTTCCTCTTATTTTCCTTTCTTGTTTCCTCTGTGACTAAAATCTGAGGTGAAATAAAACTTTCTTCAGTTCCATGCCATGGGACACCATCTTCCTGAAAGGTATACAAGTAGCAATAGATATTGACTTGATACATCATCCCTGTCTTTGCAGAAAGGATGAGATAACAATCTGATGCTTAACATAAGTGGAAACATGAAAGAATGTGTATTTTTCAAAGACAGCCAAATCAGGTTTGTTGGTTTATCTTTCTCTATTTTTCTACTGGGCTTCAGTGGAAAAACAACTATACCTAATATTGTAATCACAACACACAAGTAATTCTTTAAAGCTTTTCAATGACAACAACCCTTATTATAGGTTGTGCAAATATTATTATGCCCACTTTACAGATCAGGAAATTAAAGGTCAGAGAATTTTAAGTCATTTGTCCAGGGCCATACAATCAATTTATTTTGGTGATAAGCCTTGAACCCAGATTCAGTGATTCCAAGATAAAACCAAGCTGGACCTTTCTAATTCCTTTTTCATTTGCTTTGTGACTGTGAACTATATAAGTTTTATGTCTCTGTTTCTTATCTTTAAAATATACACAATATTTGTATTATCTCCCTTAAAAATTATGAATAAATGAGATAATCAAGATGAAAATGCTTTGAAAGGAACAAAGTGGGACAGACACAAAGTACTATTATTATGTTCAGTATCCAGTAAGCTGAAGGCAATTGATGAATATTAAATTACACATTGAATAGAATCCATCAGAAAATCCATTTGAATGAAGGGAATAGCTCACTTTTATTTCTACTTGTATAGTACCTTAAATGTGTGAACAAAATAATGCTCACAAAATCTTTGTCAAAATTGTGTAGAGATTATTGGCCCTATCTGAGTATTGAAGATGGATCTTCTTAGATGTGATCTGTACAAACAATGAGCATTTACAGTAGTTTGAGAAATGAAATGACTTCTTATACCTTGGCAAATCTGTATTAGTGTATGCTATAATTCTTGCATAAACATAAAATCTAATAGGCTCACCATTGTTTTAGAATCAAAAGCAGACTCTAAATTCTAAAGCCCCTATTTGAAAAATTGCTGAAACCATTTGACTTAGACTATGAGAGCAATTGTTCCCATTGACTGAATTCTATGCAAGTAGCAAGTGAAATGCATAAAGTAATTAATTAAAATGTAATCAGTAAACAGTATTCCTAACCCAGCACATTAACTCTCAATACATATGTCAATATCACATCATGAGGTACTCTATAAATCATAGTTTAATATAGTAAAATAGATTACAACTATAATTTGCAAGCACTATTGCCATCAACAGCAAGAAAAGCATGTGTTTAGGTTTGGAAAATGTTAAAGTTATAACTCTTCAAATTTGAGAGGATAGAGAGAAATCATTGGATCAAAAGCACAGAATTTCAGGGTTAGAAGAGACCTCAGTGGCCATCTAGTTTAATGCATACCCCAAAACATTTATTCTATAGAATAGCAGACAGGAAGCTATCTTGCCTCTACTTGAAGGACTCAAGTTAGGGAATAGAACCTAAAGCCCATTAAAGCATCTGATATCATTCTAATATCAGGAAGTTTTTTTCTTTTTTTTATGTATTTGTTTTTCTTAACATCAAGCCTAAATTTTCCTCTGTGTGGCTTCTCCTCACAGTTCTACTTTTGGGGGGCTAATCTCTTTTTTTGTGACAGACAGTCCAATACTAGAATTCTTGCTGAATCCTGTCTTTTAAAGGCTATTACCAATTTCTGCAAATGATTCTCATGTAACATGGGCTTTAGAGCTCTGAACTATTCTTATTTTTTTATATTTAAGTGGCTATTTCTTTCAATCAATGAAAATCTACCTTCTTTCCCTGCAACTTTCTTGCCTCCGCATTTCTGAGAGAGAATAAAAAAAAAAACAATTAAAAATTTATAGTCAAGAAAAAAAATACTTCTACTCTTCTAATAAATCAGGTTCAAAATTTTAGGCCATCTAATAGCCCATTCCTTAAGATCTCCAAGGCCTTCATTTTCCTTTGCTACACAGATATTTTATTTCAATTTGCGTTTTCTATTCTATTGCTTTTGCAGTCACTTTCATTTGGATCTTTATCATATTATATCTTGATCACCTCTATTCCAATGTAAACTATAGAATATATTTCATCTAATATATCCTATGGGAGCAGGTGAACCTTTCTGAAACTACAATTTCATTCATTCATCTCATATTTTTCAAGAACTGTTCAATTATTAGGAAATGGGCTAAGTACCAAAAAATAGAAGAATCAAGAAACAAATGATTACTCTCCTTGGTGAACTAAACATTTAGTTCAGGGGTAGCTACAAACAAATATATTAGAATGACAATCTACAGAGGAAAAATTTAAGAGAAGCATGATGAATTTGAAAGATGATGGTCTTCTCTAGATGTTAACTCTGGGTCTGAAATGAAAAATTTGGTAAGAACTATGAAGAAAGTGAAACATAATCTGGCATCTTAAAGAAAGGGAAGAATTTTGAGCAGAAAAGTAGACTGTATTCCAAAGTTTGTGATTCCTCACGAACATGTTAGGAGTTTGGAAAAGGAGTAAGGGCAACACTAAGCTGGTTATTTGAAGGTATAATAAAAGGAATTCAAGATAAGCTATAATAATATACAGGTTAAATGTAGATTGTAGAAGATTCTGGAAGTGCAAGTAATACTTTATTCTGTGAGTAATGGGAGCCACAGAAGAATTGTAAAGCTAATAAGTATGTATAAGAACCCTGTGATTAAGGGAGATACAAAGACTGAATAAAGTATGGTCTCTTAGAGAATCAACTAGATCAAAATCTACTAGAAGATTAAGAATAGTACTAAGAAAATCAGTTAAAAAGAAAAGTTAACATGTGATAGTGTAAAAATGTATATGGAAATATATTTAATATTAGATCTTGCCAAATTTTCTTTCAATAAAAACATTGAGAAGTCAGTGAATCTGGATGAGAGTTAAGTATCAATTGACACCTTTTTACACTATAAACTAATTTTCTAATTTTCATTCAAAATATTCAGTGGTTCCCTATTATGAATTCAAGTTCAAATTCTTGACATTTAGGGTATTTTCCAATCTCATTTTTGCCTACTCTTGAAAAAAAGGTTTTATGTATGCTTTGTGTGTGTGTGTGTGTGTGTGTGTGTGTGACTATATTTAGATATATCCCTCACCTATAATAGTAATAGTAAGTTTAATAGTAAGTAATAGTAATAGTAAGTAATAGTAAGAAGTAATAGTAAGAAGAGTCTAGAATGTATAGTGTGGAATGTAATAAAATTTGATTAGAAAGAAAAATTGAGTTTACAAAACCATGGAGTATGTTTTCTACTGGGAAGACATATAACATATATACAGGTAGTTATGATACAAAATAGGAGATGAAGGGATTAAATGACAGTTCAGATTAACAGTACCGGGACTTTGAGGAGATAAAGCTGATCTGGTGAAGCATCAAAATAAGTCTGAACGTATATATACTTTAAACAAATATACACACTAGTATGTATATTCTTCTTGAAATGAAGGAGAAAAAGAAATCAGTAAAACCACTTGACATTTTGTGGGTCATAGTTTGGGGATCCCTAATTTAAAGCAGCTGGGTAACACACTTGGCTTGGAATCAGGAACACTCATCATCATGAATTCAAATCCTGTTTCAGACACTTACTATCTCTGTGACCCTGGGCAAATCACTTCACCTTGGTTGACTCAATTCCTCATCTATAAAATAATTTGTAGAAGAAAATGGCAAACCACGTCAATGTCACTGCCAAAAATACCCCAAATGGGGTCATAAAGAATCAGACATGATTGAAAAACAGCAAACACCAATACAACACAAATTGTTGGTTATATATCTTATGAGCAAGCACTCACTGTGTGTGTATTATGAAAGTCCCTAGAATGTATCTCTGGAAAGATTATGCCAACGATTCCAGATGAGTCCAGAAGTCATATTCCCTACATGCCAAGATTTTTACATCAGTGGAAATATTTAAACTTAACTGTATTAAGAAAATGTAGCTGAAAAGAGATCCCTAAATGGAAGTCTGTTATCAGTTCTAGTAAATATTTTTCTCTTCTCCCTTCTATAGTCAATCACAATCACAACAATAATTGAATCTACCATTCTGAACCTACATGTGCTGATTTTTTTCCTGCAAAAGCTTTTCATATGCATGTATTTAGCATTACATATTTTATCTTTTGGTTGTTTAAAAGTACTTCCTCTGTCAATATTTGTGAAAGGTCTATTTCTCTTTTATTTTTTAAAATGATAACTTTTTGCTCTTAGCCAAATTTTTAATAGATTGTTTTTTAGTCTCTCATAACTTCTTATCAAGTAGCTGTACTTAGATACAATCTTCATAAATACTTTTATTGTAAACTAATTGAGACTACTAGTTGATTATCAATTAGAAGCACAATAGAATAGACACATGAATGATGGCACTAGAAATTCAATCCCCTAAGGTTTATCTGAAAGAAGTTTGAGAATATTATTAGTCAACTGACCCTCCGGTGACTTCAATTCATTAACATGATTTTATATTTAGTGAATAATCATAGAGGAGATATGTCATTTTTTCAGGTAGCAAAATTTAAAAGGGAAGAGAAAACTAGATAAGACAAGCAACAATACTTTCAGTTTCAGCCCCAGAGCCCTTAAATATGATGCCCCACTTGTGAGGGCAGTGTTGATTTTCCAAAAATCAAGTTTACTTTGAATGTGGCTTTACAAAAGCAATAACCATTTTAATCTACACCAATTTTTGGTTGGAAATAAATATTAGATTTCTTTCCATGGTGACATGGTAGCTTGTATTTTAGAATATTTCCTCACCAGCAATAAATATGAATCAATTCAATCATCCAAAAGTGATCAATCAGAAGTCAGTTAATTAACCAATTGAAGTGGCTTTTCAATAGCATAGGCACATAGAGGAAGGATTTTTGATTGTATTAGCAGTGACTTAGATCGGCAATACCATGTACTGATATATACACAAACCTAAATATTACATCTCTTTATTATATATTAACATATAATACCTATATCTACATTTATCTATTAATATTGATAGTGTAGAGAGCCAAGATGGCGAACTGCAGACAACATTGTCTGTGAACTCCTGAGACCTTCCCTCAGACCCAGACAAATTGAGCCTCCGAACTGGTTCTGGAGTGAGGGCTCCACCAAACACTTGGAGTACAATGCACTTCTATCAAATATCTACTTAAAAAGAACTCCAGAGGTCAGTTTTAGACGGGCAGGGGATCAAGCAGCTCCCAGCGCTCAGACGCCAGTGCTTAGACGCCAGAGCACAGCTGGGGTGCAAGTCCGGGGCTGGGACAGAGCAGAAGATTTTAGGCTGCCAGGAAGTCCCTGGGAGACCCTTGGGCCACTTAGCTGCTTGAGGGCAGGTGCTTTGGCAGACCTGCCTTTGGTAAAGGGTGGATTGAGAGCAGTTGAAAGCGTGGTCCTAGTACAGATCTATGCCAACCAGCCTCAGACCGGAAGTCAACTCGGCAAACTGCCCCAGGGCAAATTGAAACTGCTGCAGATTTCCCTGCTGGTGACTGATACCTCAACTCAAAACCATGAGCAAGAAGCAGAAGAGAGCTCTCACCATAGACAGCTTTTACGGAGAGAAAGTAGAGAAGTACCCAGATCCTGAGATTCTGAAATCAATCCCAGATGAAGCCACAAAGGCGTACTTAAGCTGATCTCCCTTTCAGAAAGCTTACCTGGAAGATTGCATAAAGAATGTCAAAAGAGAGTTAGAAGAAGAATGGGGAAATAAATTGAGAGCAGTGCAAGAAGGAAATATCGCCCTGCAACAGAGATGTGAAAAACTGAAAAATAAGACTGGTCAATTGGAAAAAGTCACAAACTCACTGGAAAATAAAAATAGTAAATTGGAAAAAGACAACAATTAACTGAAAAACAAAATTGGTGAATTGGAAAAAGTCACCAATTCACTGGAAAATGAAAATAGTGAATTGGAAAAAGATAACAATTCACTAAAAAACAAAATTAGTGAATTGGAAAATGACAACAATTCACTGAAAAATAAAATTGGCAAAATGGAAAAAGAATGCAATGAACCAAAAAATTCAATCGGCCAGTTACAAAAGGAGCTAAAAAAGATACCTGAAGGAAATAATACCTTAAAAATTAAAATTGAACAAATAGAAATGAATGACTCAATAAGACTTCAAGAATCAGTCAAACAAAAACAAAAAAATGAAAAAAATAGAAGAAAATATGAAATATCTCCTAGAAAAACAACTGACTTGGAAAACAGATCCAGGAGAGACAATCTAAGGATTATTGGACTCCCTGAAAGCCACGATGAAAAAAAGAACCTTAACGCTATCTTCCAGGAAATCATGAAAGAGAATTGCCCTGATGTTTTAGAATCAGAAGGCAAAGTTGGCATTGAAAGAATTCACCGATCACCTCCCAAAAGAGACCCCAAAATTAAAACCCCAAAGAATATCGTGGCCAAATTTCAGGACTATCACATCAAGGAAAAGATATTGCAAGCAGCTAGAAAAAAAACAGTTCAAATACCGAGGAACTGTCATTAGAATTACACAGCATCTGTCAGCTTCCACATTGAAGGATAGAAGGGCCTGGAATCAGATATTCC
>JAJPUD010000125.1:782155-808137 GCA_023553655.1 Myrmecobius fasciatus
GGGCACTTAGAGCTTTTCATAACTTGGGCTTTCTCTATCTTTCCAGATTTCTTATAGCTCTCCATTAAATCTGCAAATTCTCCAATTCAGTTACAGTGACCTCTATAACTTCTCCAATTCTACTCAAGATTTCCTATCTTTGTTCATTTTCATTTATTCTTATGTCTGGGATTCTGATCCTTCTCTAAAATTCTTAACTTCCCTACCTTCTTACCAGACTTAGCTCAACCCCACTTTCTTCAGGAGACTTTTTTCATCTCTCCCAATGAATACTGTAATCTCTTCTGAGATCTCTACTTTGTAAATATCTTATATGTATGTAGTTATTTAAAAGTTGTTTCCCTGGGGAAATACTGTAATTCCTTGAAGACAGGGATGGTTTTTGTCTTTCTTTCTAAACTAGTAAGTACTTAATAAATTTCTTTGACTGACTAAATAATAGCATTCAATGAGAAAAGCAATAATATAACAAAGTAGAGGAAGACCCTCAGAATTCTGAAGGTTTTTAATAAGGATGCAAAAGAAAGACACAGAATAAGAAGCCCTGGATGATATGAGATATGCATGTTCATTGATGAGATCTCCTCAAAATTAAGATATCTTCTTCTACATCCTTTACTACATTTACAAAATGGTCATCTCTATCATTTTTTTTTTCAAAAAAATATTTTTATTTAAAGATTTGAATTCAAAATTCTGTCCTTCCTCCTCTCTCTCTTCATCCCACTCCTTTTTTCTCTCCTTTCTTTCTGCCTCCCTGAGAAAGTAAACAATATGATTTATGTTGTTCAATTAGTTGTTAGCTATTTTGTACAAGAATCCTAAAGTAGAAGAAAAAAAGTTAAAATTAGCATACTTTATGCTTTAGTCTATATTCTACAATATCAGTTCTTTCTCTGGGGAGATGTTTATCACTAGTGTTTTGGGATTGTTTTGGATCATTCTAAAGATAGTAAACTCATTCAAAGTTCATCAAGCAATATTGCTTTAACTAGTTTCAATGTCCTTCTAGTTCTGTTCACTTCATTATGCATCATGAGGTTCAAATAAATATTTCTAAGTTTCCCTGGAATCATTCTGCTAGTCATTACTAGGCAATAATATTCCATTACAATCATATATGACAGCTTGTTTATTCATTCATCAATCGATGGGCTTCCCTTTGATTGCCAATTCTTAGTTACCACAACGAAGCTGCTATAAATACTTTTGTACAAAAAAAGCCCTTTTCCTCTTTTTTGAATGTTTTTGGGAGATAGGCCCAATACTGATATTGTTGGATCAAAGCATATGCACAATTTTATTGCCCTTTAAGCTTAGAATGATTGGATGATTCCTCTCAGAACATCCATTTAAAGGGAATTAATAAGCCAGCCATTATCATTCTTCTTTTGACTAAATTCTGTACTTTTCTCATCATGTTCCTGCATCTCTTCTATCTTTGTTCTCTTCTAACCTTCCTTTTATAGCTTCCTTTTAATATGTTGTCTTCTCTATTAGGGTATAAGAAGCTTGGAAGCAAGGATAGTCTTTATTCTTGTATTTGTATCCCTACCCCTTAGCACAGTGCCTGGCACATAAAAAAGGTTTAATAAATGCTTTTTGATTATGGGCTGATTCATTTCCATTTCTTCTCATTTGTGCTTAGTAAGGTTCACATTCTCCCGATATATTTTTAATATTAATCTTCCCTGCAGCATATAGTTCTCTGCCAATTACCTTGCCTATTATATTTACTATAATTTTTATATATTACACTGGAAATTTTATGTGGGTTTTGTGAATCATGTTTTGTCCCAAATAGAGGTCCTCAAGTAGAGGAGCTGTAGACTTTATTTTTAGAAAATGTTTCTTTGAAATATAGAAATAAGTGTTTTAAAAAGAAAATTGTCCAACAAGACATAAGCAAGACTTTTTATTAAGGTGATCTATAGATAAGATAAACCAGATACTGCTTGACCCAAATAAAGCCTAGAAGATCATATTAATGAGATAACTCATAGTGACATTCATGAGGACAATTTTTAGCCTTTCATGTAAGTCCCAATGAGGTTTGTAGGAGAGAATAATATATTAGCTGTGAAAAAAATTAGGTCAACCGTTTTTGCTTTCCAAGGATTTTGACTCATGTGCTTAAGTTCAAGCAAGGAATGGCTCATATATATGCATGCCATATTTTTGATATGAGCCCATAGAATCTGTCCTTTTGATTTTACCTAAGATTAAATAAATGTGCTATATAGCCTTTTGCATTTGCTGTACGATTATTTTCTTTAACTTATGGAATCTCAATATTTTCATATATTTCCAAGCACTCAACCAAAGCTATGACTTATTATAATCAAAACTTCTATGAGGGGAAATATGTCCCTTACCAATAGTAGCTTTTCTAAATCTTTAAATCCCTTCTTAAACTTCCTAAACTGCCCATTCTTCTACTTTCTCACCTAAAACCTTTGTTTAATATTATAATAAAAAATGAATTAAAGCCATTTCTCTTTTCCTCACACAGAAGCCTTCTTTAAATAGCTCTTCTTTTATTCACATTTCACACAAATACATGACCTGTCTTCTTGCCAAAGCCCACTCTTTTTATGTGTACAAGTTATTACATTCTATAACATCCTCAATAAATTGCACCCACTGTCATGCCCACACTTTCACTAATACTCAAAAGCTTCTTCTTTACTAGCTATTTCTTTACTTCTTAGAAACATGCCCATGTCACCTCCATAGGAAAAAATAATAGCACCATCACAACCACCACTACCACCAAAAATCCCTTTCACCTGATGCATCCTTCTATACTGGATATTATCCTATATTTCTCCTCATTTTTGGCAAAATTCCTTGAGAAGATAGTTTATAGTAGGACCTTTGATGACCTTTCCACTAATTCTCTTCTAAATTCTCAAGAATTTGGTTTTTAACCTCCTGTTTTAACTTAATTTCCTATCTCTAAAGTTACTCATGATAGCTTAATTATCAAATTTAATGATTTTTTGCTCAGTATTCATCCTACTTGACCTCTCTCCTAAATTTGATGCTTTTAATCATCCTTTTTTTTCCTTTTGATATTCTTTACATTTTATTTTTATATTTTTTTTTACATTTTCTTTTTTGTTTAGGAAAAGCTCTGTCTTAGTTGTCTTAATTATTACACTCCTCTTTCCCTGCCTACTTTGCTGGATCTTCAGGCATGTGAGCCCACTAGAGGTGTTCTCCAACTCTCTTTCTTAGGCTGTACCCTCTGCTCTTTCGACACTATTTCATTTTGTGATTTTATTAGTTCGAGAAGTTTATTTTATCATCTTTATTCAGAAGTCACTCATATTTTACTTGTCCCACTCTAATCTCTCTCCTGATCACATCACACATTTCCATTTATCTTTTTGACATTTCAAGCTAGATGTCTTATGGATGTCTTAAGCTCAACATGACTAAAACTTTATTAGTTGAAAAGCAAATTAAACATCACTGAGGCACCACCATATACCTATTGGAAATGACAAATTTTTGAGAGAATGAGGGAAAGTAGGCACATTAATAAATTGTTGTTCAATTAATGAACTGGTCCAACAATCTCTGGAAAACAATCTGCAATTATATCCAAGGAGTATTGTCATTAAGTCTGTACCTCAAAGAGCTCAAAGAGGAAAAAAAAAGATCTATCTACAGATAAAAATATTTATAACAGCTCTTTTTGTGGTGGCAAATAATTGAACTTTGAGGGGATGCTCATCAATTGGGGAATGACTGAACAAGCTGTGGCATATAAACGTTATGGAGTATGATTATGTTATAAGAAATGATAGGGGGTGATTCAGAAAAACCTGGTAATATCTATATGAACTTGGAAAATGAAAGTGAGAAGGACTTAGAGATCATTATGCACAGTAACAACAGTGTTGTAATGATGATCAACTGTGAACAACTTGGTTACTCTGATCAGTACAATGATCGAAGAAAATTCCAAAGGACTCAAGATGAAAAAAGAGTTGACTAATGAATTCTGAGTGCAAACTGAAGTATTATTTAATTTCTTTGTTTGATATGACTAATATGGAAATATGTTTTGCATGATTTCACATATATAATTGATATTTTTTGTCTTCTCAGTAGGTGGGGGAAGGATAACAGGAAAGGAAAGAATCTGGAATTTAAAATTTAAAAAGAAAAAAAGGAATGAATGAATTGAAAAAAGACCTGTATTCACTATCCTTTCTCCCCAAACTTTCCATTGTCTAAATTCCAATTTCTGTCAAGGGTAAGACAATTTCCTCAGTCATTCAACTCTCAATGTAGGTGCATTTTCAATTCTTCATTCTTTCTCATTCTTCATACTCAATCATTTGTCATTCCTTCTTATTTCTCTTTCTACTTTTGTGATACCTTGAATACTCCTCCTTCATAACTGTAGCATTGCCACTATTTTGGGGGTAGATTCCCTTCACCTCATACCTGATCTATCAAAGTAGTCTTTTTATTGATTTTTTTGCCACAAATTTCTTCCCAATCCAAACTATCCTGAACTGAAATGTTAAATTGATCATGTCATTTTCCCCTCCTCCAATCAAAAAAAAAAATCCAATTGTTCCTCGTTGCCTCTAGGATAAAATATATCCTTTGTCTTTTCAAGTCCTCTACTTTTCCAGTCTCATATCTTACTTATCACCAAGTCTTCTGTGATCTAGTGGTACTGACCTCCTTGTTGTTCTTTGCAAATAACACTAAATCCCCTGGTTATGAATGTTTTCAAAAGACAATTTTCCATGCCTGGCACTTTATCCATCCTCATCTGGCTTCCCTTGCTTCTTTCAAATCTCAGCTAAAGTCTCACCTTTTACAAGAAATCTTTCCCAGTATCCTTAATCCTCTGGTCTTCTCTCTGATATTACTTACTATTTATTCCGTATACATCATATTTATACATAATTGTTTGCATATTGTCTCTATGTTAGACTTTCTCCTTGAGATCTGTGACTTTTGAGAGGGAGAGGATTTCTTTCTATCCACAGTACTTAGCATAATATCAGAAGAATAGTAGGGACATGATATCACCATAATGCATGAAGAGACAAGGAGTTCACATATCTATTCTGCTACTAATATCCTTTGGAACCCAGGACAAAATATACAATTTCTCTAGTTCTTATTTTCCTCATATTTTAAATGATAGGACAGGAAACTGCTTAAGTCCCTTTCTTGTCCAGTGTCCCTGTGAACTTCATGATGAAAAAATCCAATATATCACACAGAGATTTGTTATTAGAAAACAGGCACAGGGTCAGTTTTCCCTAAACAAGAATTTTCAGGTATAATGAAAGGATCACTTGAGGTCCTTAAGACTTATTTAATAGGGTTATTGAACCAGATCAGCCTTGAACCCCAGCAATGGGGACCTTGATCAATTAATTATTACCTTATCCCCACTCCTTTATGGTTTTATAAAAACACTGCTCCCTCCCTGAATAGTGTGGCTCTACTGGAGTCAGAGTACCAGACTCACTGGGTTACAAATTTTGGGCTCAATTATCTGCCCAAAATTGGGGCAGAATAACCAATCATCTGGTTATTCCCATCTCCCCATAAGACTCAGGAGTAGCTTCATTTGTAAACATATAAACTATCTGTTTTGTAATTCAAGGGAAATAAGTAAGAACTGACCAAAAAGCCCAATTCTTTTAAATTCATACAGAATGCATCAAGTGCTTGTCTGATGCAAATTCTCATATGAAAGAAGATGGAAGTCTCTTCAAAGAGACACATAATGACATGTAATGAAAATGTTATGGAGAGGTAATATGTATATAGGAATAACATTTTTGATTGATTGGATGTACATTCAAAAAGTTTATCTAGCCTTTCTCTTTTGTTGAACTTCTATTGGTTTGACTTATCTTCAGTTGACTTTTTCCTTCTAATCTCTGCCTAAAACATCTGGTTCAACTGAATAGTGTTTGTTTGTTTGTTGTTGTTGCTGTTGTTTGTTTTGTTCCCCTTGGCTTTTGTTTTTTCATTTGAGGTAAAGGACTTTGGAATATCCACCTTTGTGAATTTTGAAAAGGTTAGGAATGAGCTGTTTTGGATCTGCAGCCATCTGATTATCAATGCACAAAGGACAAAAGTTTAAGACCAAGATCAGTAATGCCATATTTGAACATGCATTTGTTGAGACCAATGTTATATACAAATATCCTAAGTTGGAGATCTCTTGCTCCCATAATTGAAGTGATAGAGAGGATGGTGTGACCTTGAACCAATACCAGATGGTAGTGGATAAGGAATGCTGGTACTTCTGTTAACATTATATTATTAAAGTAAATAATGTCTTGTAAAAACAAATCAATTTGAAGTGGTTAAATGTAACTTGAGTTCTAGTAATGAGCAGCTAACAATTTAAGTATTATACTAGAATGGGAGTTCTAGCTGGTAACATTTAGAAGAGACACTTTTAGCCATCTTTGCTTTGGAAAAGTGAGGTTAGAGAATACTGTGTATGCTGGAGAGAAAATTCTCTTTGGGAAGGACAATTATAGTCTGCTATTAAGTTATATCTGACTCTTCATGACTCTGTGAACCAACAGTCCATAGAGTTTTCTTGACAAAGATATAATTTGTTATTTCCTTTTGCAGTGAATTAAGACAATCAGAGGCTAATTGATAGCCAATATTTGAGGCTGAATTTGAACTCATATCTTCCCAACTTTAGATCCAGTGCTCAATTCACTGTGACATCTAGCTGCCTTTATGTAGATTCTGTACAATTTTCTAATAATTTCCTGCATTTTCATTTCCTTTCAGGATTCATTTTTTTCATTAGTATGACAAGCTTTTCAACTGCAGAGAAATATCCTTATTTGTGATTGAGATAGGAAACTTCACTAAAGATCACCTCCTACTATTACATTATAAATTGTTAAGAGGCTGACCAAGTCCAGAAGTATGAAAGTGTGATGAAGGGAGAATGGATTTGGTCCTGAGTTTGAATTTAAGCTCTGCCATTTAAAAGCACTTAATTAACTACTTGGGATCTTAATTTCCTCAGCTATAAAATATAGGAGTTTCCCCCCCCAAAAAATTTATTTCATTGGAAGAAACCAAATAAGCAAAAAGAAAAACAGAAACACAATATAAAACAAAACAAAGGAAAATATTAGCATGTATCCAGCAGAACATCAGGGAGAATTAAATATATATGACAACAAATATCATTTTAAAAAGTGAGTAGGGCAGCTAGGTGGTGCAGTGGATAGAGCACCAGCCCTGAAGTCAGGAGGACCTGAGTTCAAATCTGGCCTCAGACACTTAACACTTCCTAGCTGTGTGACCTTGGGCAAATTACTTAACCTCAATTTCCTCAGGAAAAAAGAAAAGAGAGTGTATGCGTGTAAGAAATTATATTCATGAGTGTCCATCTTTACTTTCTTATAAATTGTTCTTTTGTTCTCTGCTGAACACCTTTACTTCCCCTCTTTTCATCTACCCCACCTCAGGCTATAGTGAGAAATGATATGTTTATATAAACATATGTAGATATATGCATATATGTAGATATACATACACATATACAGACATACACATATCTTCTTTTCATCCCCCAAATCTACCTACAAGCAAGCTACAGTTAAGAAAAGATGTATATGCATACATAAGTATATATATATATATATCTATATGTATATATATAGATATATATATATATATGTTTATGCACACATTCACCCCTCTCCCAATACACACATGTCTTTCCTATCCCTGCTGACTCCTTCATTAAATCCTGCTCCATAACCTGCTTACTATTACTTAACCTCCTCCCACACAGGAATCCTTCCCTTATCTTCTTCCCTCACCCTTTGCTTCCTGATCTAACTATCCCCCCCATTTCTTTATAGATTTTGGAGGGTGCTATTCCCTTCATGGTATGTATGTAGTGTTGCTTATTGAACCCACTCTCGATGTGGGTAGGTTTTCAGAACTAAAAGCCTTCTTCCCCCCTCTATTGCTTCAGTATCTATTCTTCCCCTGCACCTCATTTGTATAACATGATTACTATTATGTAAAGTAAATTACCTTTACTCCACCAATCTTTCTTTTGAGCTTATCTTCTTGTTGATGTAATCTTCAACATAAAGTATGTATTTCTCATTTAAAAAATAAAACCATAAAAACTGGGACACTAATACATTGTTGGTGGAGTTGTGAGTGGATCCAACCATTCTGGAGAGCAATTTGGAACTATGCCCAAAGAGTTATCAAACTGTGCATACCCTTTGACCCAGCAGTATTTCTACTGGGTTATATCCTATAGAGATCTTAAAAGGGGGAAAGGAATTCACAAGTGCAAGAATGTTTGTGGCATCCCTTTTTGCAGTGGCAAGAAACTGGAAAGTTAATGGATGCCCAACAATTAGAGAATGGCTGAATAAGTTATGGTATATGAATGTCATGGAATATTATTTTTCTGTAAGAAATGACCAGCGGGATGATTTCAGAGTAGCCTGGAGAGACTTACATGAATATTTGGTAAGTTAAATGAGCAGAACCAGGAGAACATTGTATAGAGCAACAACAAGATTATAATGATCAATTCTGATGGATATGGCTCTCTTCAACAATGAGATGATTCAATTCAGTTCCAAGTGTTTAGTGATGAAGAGAGCCATCTAAACCAGAGAGAGGACTGTGAGAACTGAGTGTAATTCACAACATAGCATTTTTACTCTTTTTGTTGTTTTTTGCTTGCATTTTATTTTGCCTCTCTTTTTTTCTGGTTTGATTTGATTTTTCTTTTGCGACAAGATAATTGTATAAATATGTATGCACATAATTGGATTTAACATATGTTTAATATATATTGGACTACTTGCCATATAGGGGAGAGGATCCTGGAAGGAGGGAAAAATTGGAACACAAGTTTTTGCAAGAGCTAATGCTGAAAAATTGTCCATACATATATTTCAAAAAATAAAAAGTTTTAATAAAGAAAAAAATAAAAATAAATAAAACCATAAACAGTTTTTCCATGTTTAAGTAGTTTGTCCATGCTGAGTTCCCTAAAATTGCTGTTTGATATTGGCATTCTATTTTCTCATTCTTTATAATCTCTTTTGCTATTTCTTGGTCTCCCATAGCTTTACTGGCTTCCCTTTGCCCAATTCTAATTTTCAGAGTTATTTTCATCTTTGAAACTCTGTACCTTCTTTTGTAATTGGTTTTCAAATTTCATAATCTTCTTATTCTGGGATGGTTTTAGTTTTTTTCTTCAGTTTTTCTTCAGTGTCTCTCTTTTGATTTTTTAATTCTTTTTTGAATTCTTCTATAAATTCTCTCTAGGCCAGGGGCCATTTCACATTACTCTTTGGGGTAGAAGCTTTTTTTTTTTTTTTTCACTGAAGTGTCTTTCTTTGAAGATGAATCCTGGTCTTCCCTGTTCCCATAATATGTTTAAATGTTGAGGTTCTTTCATCTTTTATGGTTCATTTTTTAAAATAAGAGATATTACTGTAAGCACATCTAATCATAGGGTGGAGGGATGGTGTCTCAAGTTTCCCTTAGCTCTCCACTCTGACCAAGAACCCAAACTAAGAACTCTACCTCCTGCAAGTGCCCACTGGTCACCACTCCTGCCTCTGCACTCACCAGATGCTGATTCCTTCTCTCTTGGGGCCATAACTCAGCAACACAGCTTGGCCTAGCTCTCAATCAGCTGAGGTTCACCCTGTATTCCTGGACTCAAACCCTCACGGAACAAACAGTCCGGCAGGTGAAAGTCTCTGTGGTTCCTGCAAAGGCTCCAGCCACAACCAGCTAGCCAGAGGGATCCCTACTTCATGTTTCTGAGGAGTGAGTAGAGATGTTTGTACTTCAGACAGGTTGATCCTGGCCCAGGATCTTTCTTCAGATATTGTGGAGTTGTATTAGGAGGACCCCTGTTCTTCCCCAAGTCTTCTTGGTTTTTTACCGGTCTATATTTGCCCTGTGGCCCAAATTTGTTCTATTTAGGGGGAAAGTCAGGAGGATTGAAATTTACCAACCTACTCTGCCATATTCCCAGAATCCTCCTCAAATGCAGGAATTTTTGTTAAAGGTCCATCTCCCTTGGCCTTAAATCTATAATTTTATTAAAATCTCAATTATTTCAAATGGCTATTTGGTAAAGACTCCAATAATCTGATTTGTTTCCAGCAGATCTGATTTAAACTGGAATAAAAGTATTTCCCTTTGGTGAATTCAGAATCAAATAAGATAATGTGTTTGTCCCCAACATTACATCTCAAACACAACTGATAAATATTCCATTGATTTAACTCTTTTCTTATTCATAATGTTATTGTTTAGTAATTTTAGTTACAGCTGACTTTTGGTGACCTCATTTCGGATTTTCTTGGCAGAGATACTGGAGTAGTTCACTATCTCCTTCTCCAGAATCTTTTATAGATGCAGAAACTGAGGCAAAGAGGGTAGGTTGCCCAGGGTTACACATTTAGTAAGTGTCTGAGATTTGAACTCATGAAGATAATCTTGCTGACTCTAGGCCTAACAGTGGACATTCTATGTATTGTACCTTTGAGCTGCCTCATCATATTAGTTGATAAAACTATGGATTAGAACTCTACATGTAAAGGTTCAGGATAGAGCTAAACTACTTTTTGACTTTCAAATGCAAATATAATTAAATTTAATAAGCATTGTGTACTTTATTCTACCTGCAGCCTTGAAGCTACCAGTGCATTGATTTATAATGGAAATTTTCTGACTTGTAGTCAAGACATTCAAAGGCATAGCACCTTCATTATGTGCCAAAGTTTTCTCCCTCAATGAGGAGCACTAGTCAAGTAAGCTTCTGTCAAACACAGGTGATTACTTTCCTGTTCCTGCAGGGACTAGGGGTTTGGTTGAAGAGAAGGATTGATTTATCACTTTTTAAATGGATTCTTAATCTGCAAATCAATAAAAATGTTTCACTTCAGCAGTGGCACAGGGTGAATGACTCACCCTTGAAAGCAGAATGAACTAACGCTGTCTTTCTTGCTTCTCTTTAATGTTCTCAAAGAAATGCTGTGTTTTTCCATTGCTTGAATATGCTAAGCTCAATAGCAGGGAAATGTCTCATGTTTCAGACCAACATTTTTGTAGAGCAAGTAAATCATCCAATGATGTTGTCATGCCCTTAATCTTAACACTGTCAAATACCTTGGCAGATAATAGTGGAATTAAAAATTTTATATTAGAATCATGCATCTCAAAGATATTTCAAACTATAAATGGATGAGAAAAGGATATTCTCACTACCTAAGGGGAATATTTGGCTTTGATGTGATGTTTTTGATGTAGGAATAAATGATATATCTTTTAGAAATATAATGTAATAAATCTAGAGTAATATAGCACATATCATATAATTAGCATATATTATATTAACAAGCTACATTATATTGTTACACAATTATATATAAGTATAGGATTATACTATTATATTTATATAGTAAACGTACCTAAGAGAGATGTTAGGAGGATTTGATAAGATAATGTTTACAAAGCATTTTGCAAAAAAAATTAAAGGGCTATATAAATGTAAGTTAAATAGTCCTGTGATTGTTTTTTCCATCTTGTCACCTGCTTTTCCCATTTCTTTCAAAGTCATGAGATATTTTAGAATACTACTGCATTGGGTAGCACTTTAGTTATTAATAAGTCTGGCTTTAAGCAATCAAGTATTCCTGGAACAAGTCAGTTTGGCCTTATGCACCTCAAATGGCTCTTAAAATATATCCCACAAAATTACACTACTGCTTTTTACTGAGAATTAGTAATAATTTAAGTATCACTACAAGAAAATTCCTGAGAGCCTGATTTAAGAATCATCTCATAAAGATAAATATTTCATGTGACAAAGCCTCTGTACCAGGTTTCATTTCAAAACAATTTGAAATACTTGAGAGCAGGACTTGTCAAAGCTCCTCAAAAGAGAGGGAATTCAAGGCTAAAGAGGAAGTAAAGCTTTCACAAAAATGCCTGGCTCACAATAAAATTAAGCACCCTGAAATTTCTTAGATGAAAAGACCAATTTCTCTTTACTAATGGATTACAACTTCAGTTTTTGAATCATATAGAAAGATGCCTCGTCTCATTACAGAGTAATAAAGTTTTATATAAAAAAGAAGAAAAGAAATCAACTCTGAAATTTAAGTGAAAATGATTTCCTTATTCAACCTCAAAATGCCTCATTTCTGTTATAGTCAGAGAAGCCATATTTTCTTCTCCTTGAGTCCTGCCTCCTTTTATTCCTATTTTTTCCTAGTCTCAGCAAAACAAATGTTTTAATGATCATATCCATTTATGCATTCCAATGTCAGCACCCATCGACAAATGTGATTTAGAGGACACCAAATGCCTCATGGAGACATATAGTTTGCTGAAAAACTGCATGTTACTTGTTTTAAAAGCTAAGTTTGGTAATGGACCCAACCACTGAGGATGTAATAAATTCAAAAGAGTGAGATCTGTTGCTGAGAGGCCCCATTTTTAAACACATACACCCACCAAGTAATTAAAATGTGATAGGGAGGAAAAGCAGGGGAGGAAATCTAACATTGCTAGCAAATGCATTTTTACCCAGGAGAATTCTTGCCTTATTTTAGTAGCTAGAAGCAGCCATATGTTTAAATCCCAACCAACTCCTTTTTCTTCAGTGTAACAACACAAGCAACTTTTGCAATACTCTTCAGGTGAATCCCATTTTACAAGCATTAACTTATTCAACCTCATATTATCCCTGTGAGATTGTTAAAGATCACATAGAAATTTCTATATTAACCGTTATTCAAGCAAAATATTCACAGAATACCATTTGGCAGTTTAACACAAATGAAAATACTACAAGGCATCTACCACTCCTGATGTGAAGGAAAAGGGGCACAGAGTTATTTGCCTTGAATTTTCAAGAAGACCTAAATGTTTATGAGAACAACTTCATGGAGATGTAGAAAATTAGAGCATTTTAGTTTGATTTCACATCAAGCATTAAGAAGTACCACTAAAGGCATTGGGTAAAGATTGTTTTCTGGAATATCATCATTATCACCATCATCATTGCTTCCCTTGTCATTCTAGACATTAATTTCAAAGAGGAAAAGGAGAAATACTAAACCTCAGTATTAGGGTTAGGGCTAGATAGCATCTTACCTGAAAAAAAAAGTTTTAATGGAATCTAAGTTCAGTGGCAATGTATTATGGTAGTCAAAGAGTTAATGTGTTCTTGAGCTGATTTAAGAGGGGGAAGGTTTAAAAGATATTAAAGAAAAATATATGTAAAAATATTTAGAGCAGCTCTATTTGTGGTGGCAAAGAAGTGGAAATTGAAGGGATACCTATCAGTCGATGAAAGACTGAATTAATTGTGATAAAATACTATTTTACTATAAGAAATGATGAGCAAGATTGTTTCAGAAAAACCTAGAAAAACTTATATGAATTGATGCAAAATGAAGTGAGCAGAGTCAGAACAGCATTGTACATAGTAACAGCACTATTGTATTATCAATGACTTAGCTATTCTCAGTCATACAATAAACCAAGAAAATACCAAAGGACCTGTGATTTAAAAAATGCTATTTACCTCCAGAGAAGGAACTGGAGAAGACTGAATAGTATTTTTAAACTTTATTTTTCTTGTTTGCTTGTTTTGTATTTTTGACTCTGTTCTCTTTTGTAACATGGCTAATATGGAAATATGTTTTCCTTGATCACATATGTATAATCTATATATCAAAGTACTAACCTTTTCAAGGTGATATAACCATGAAGCTAAGTAGCACAATGGCTAGAGAGCTGGGTCCAGAATCAGGAAGACCTGAGTTCAAAACTAGCTGTTTACTTGCTTCTGGAATGATACTTTCTAGGGTAGTTGTGTATATCAAATAAGATATTTATCAAGGGCTTAGCACAATACCTGACATACAGTAGGTATTTAATAAATGGTTGTTTCTTTCCTGAAGATACTCCATCATAAATATCATATGTACTACCCCATAGAAAAGATATTGAAAAATTGTAGAATTTTCAGAAGAAAGCATCCAGAATGGTGAAGGACCATGAAGTAATAGGAATATGGATTGAAAGAACCGGGAAAGTTGACAAGAAAAGACGATACTTGAGGGTTGGGGATGGACATGAGAGCTGTCTCCACATATTCATAAGTCTCTCATGTATAAGAGTTTATATTTGTTCAGTTTTACTCCAAAAGAGAAAGGTATGAATATTTGGTAGAAGTTTCAAGGAAGCAGATTACTCTTTGAGTTCAAATAAAATAAAACCTTTCCTAACTTATTCAGGTAGGTAGATGGTTCAATAGATAGATGGGACTAGAGTCAGGGACATCTTAGTTCAAATGTGGCCTTAGTTTTGAACTTACAAGCTTTGTGATCCCTAGGAAATCATAAAAACGTTGCTTTCATCCATTTTAGATGGAAATCGCAACCTATTCTAGTATCTTTGCCAAGAAAGCCCAATGAACAATATTGGTGTGATATAGTCCACGAGGTCAAAAAGAATCAGACCCAACTGAATGACTGAACAACAAACATCCAAAAATCAATTAGCTATCCCAGAAAGCAATGTGTTCCCTTTTTCTGGAAATTTTGAACCAAAAGCTGGTTGATCACTAATCAAGTTTGATGTAGCAGGGATTCTTTGGGGTTTAAATAGAAAGCCATTGAAATCCCTTCTGACTCTGAAATTCGATGATTCCTTGAGAAGAAATAAACCGCAAAAAGTTTATGATTTAAATAAAGAAGTATTCTCTTTTGATAAGTGAGTGAGTATTTAATATCCTCATCCTAATGTGGTAAAAAGTAACTCAAATAGCTGCTCCCAACAATTTTTGCATGATTAATGTATCAACATTTATCATGCAGCTAACATCCATTGACTAAGATTTGAATATTTAAGTAGTCATGTTCATTATCATAGCATCAGATATTCAGTAGAACTCAGATGGAAAAAAAACAGTATCTTCAGACAGAATTCAGAGTTTGGAAATGGCAATAATCTGTATTCTAGTAAAAAATGAAAGTGCTATTATCTCTTCAAGTAGTAAAACACCAGTAATTTCTCCAATGTTTCTTAATCTACTTATTTACTAATTAATAATTAAAATAATCTAAATTTGTATTCTCTAATTAAAAGTGTATACTTATTGTCATCTTTCATAAGAGTCACATGTAAAGATTTTTGTTGCAACCATCATAATAAAAGACCAATGAAAGGTTCAGATTGATACTGAAAGATTTTAGTAGTAGTACAAATTTTATGACATCCTATGCTATTGAACCAACAACAAGAAATGATGTGAATTGAATAGGCAAATCTTTTCTAGAGCCCTATACTTATGTTTTAACTAGTACTAATAATTTAAAGACACATTCTGGTACTTCTAAGAAACACTGTGAAAGAAATAATGAGAAGGGGAGAGATAGTTGATGTTCAGTAGTTGACTCAGTGTGAGAGTTACAGGTTGATGTCATTTTATCCTCACAACAACTCTGAGAAATAGATGCTATTATAATTGCAGATAAAGAAACTAAGGGATTTGTTTGATACCTGAGTTAGTTAGAATCTGAGACTACATTGGAATTCAGATTTTCCTGATTTCATATCTACCAGTTTATCTACTCTGCCACTTAGCTGCCTCTTACATATCAATTTTTGAATTTAAATATGTCCATTATCAAAGGGGCAAAATTTCTGTAACTGTTATGATTCTTTAAAAGACAGTCATGATTCAAAGGATAATTGAATTTCTTTTACTTTTTTTCCTGCTGGTGAATGTAAAAGGAGCTTCCTTTAGTAAACAACTTATTTTTCATGAGGTTTCATTTGTACATCAGAATAATAGATTTCTTGCATATTTGGAGTAAGAAACATTTAAAATATACAGAAGAGGGCACTGCTTAATATTCTGTACTTCAATACATATTAAGTGTCTTAGTTGCCTTTGGAAAGGTCCTCTATGTACACTGTTCCCTTAAATATCCATTAAATATAAGTGACAATCTCATCAGATTATTTATTTGAATTCAATTACATCTTGGGACTTCGAATAAACATTGGGGAAACATAATTTCAGTAACATTACATCTGTTTACAAAAAAATTAACAAAATGAGCAAAAATTATGTATTAAGAGATGGCTTCAATAGAAATGCAATTCATAGGATGGAAAGCAAATTATTGAAAGAAGTATAATCCATAGCAAACAACAAAAATAAAAACCAAACAGACCTCAAGCCTTTAAAAATGAATAAAAAACAAAAAAGTACTTTCACCATAGACAGCTTTTATGGAGAGACAGAAGACCAGATCTCAAATCCTGAGGTTCCTAAAGGTAAAGCAACTCCAGAGGAAACCGCAAAGGGAGACATGGATTGGTCTACACTTCATAAGGCTTTCCTGGAAGATTACATAAAAAATCTTAAAAGAGAGTTAGAAGAGAAATGGGGAAATGAAATGAGATCATTGAAAGAAAGAAGGGGAAAAGCATATAATGTACTACAAAGGTGATATGAAAAAGACATGAATTCACTGAAAAACAAAATTTGTGAAATAGAAAAAGTGCAAACAAAAAAATCCAATTGGCCAATTTCAAAAGGAACTAAAAAAGGTAACTGAAGAAAATAATACATTAAAAATTAGAATTGAACAAATGGAAGTGAATGAATGACTCAATAAGGCTTCAAGAATCTGTCAAAAACAAAAAAATGAAAAAAATAGAAAATATGAAATATCTACTAGGAAAAACAACTGACCTGGAAAATAGATCTAGCAGAGACAATCTAAGGATTATTTGACTTCCTGAAAATCATGATTGAAAAAAATAGCCCAGACACTATTTTACAGGAAATCATAAAAGAAAACTGCCCTGATATTTTAGAATCAGAAGTAAAATAGCCATTGAAAGAATTCACTGATCACCTCCTGAAAGAGACCCCAAAATTAAATCTAGAATTTGATTTTATTTTGATAATATGAACAAGAAACTAGAGGTGGAAAGTGGATCATATGGGGAAAAGAGGAAAAAGGAAGTAAAATAAGGGAAATTACATCTCATGATGAGGCAAAGAAAACCTATTATAATTGAGGGAAAGAAGGGAGGGAGATGAGCATTGTGTGAATCTTACTCTCATCAGATGTGGCTCTAAGAAAGAATATCAGACATATTTGGTATCACAAAGAAACTTGTCTTGCTGTATAGGGAAATAGGAGGGATAGGGTGAAAGAAAGGGAAAGACTAATAGAAGGGAAAACAGAAAAATTAGGGGAAAGGTATAAAAAAGGGTGAGGGGCTCTAAAGGGGAAGGACTGTTTGAGGGAGGCCATCAAAAGCAAAATACTGGGGAGGAGGGAAAAGGGATAGGAAAGTGAAAAGCATAACCTACGGTAAATAAGATGGCAGGAAATAAAGAATTAGTTATTTTAACCGTGAATGTGAATGGGATGAACTCTCCCATAAAATGGAAGCAGATAGCAGACTGGATTAAAAGCCAGAATCCTACAATATGTTGCTTACAAGAAACACATCTAAAATATAGAGATACATACAGAGTGAAGGTAAAGGGCTGGAGCAGAATCTTTTATGCTTCAGGTGAACAAAAAAAAGCAGGGGTAGCAATCCTTATCTCATATCAAGTAAAAGCAAAGATAAATCTAATCAAAAGAGATAAGGAAGGAAACTTTATTTTATTAAAGGGTACTATAGATAATGAAGCAATACCAATATTAAACATATATGCACCAAGTGGTATAGCATCCAAATTCCTAGAGGAGAAGTTAAGAGAGATGCAGGAAGAAATATACAGCAATATTATATTAGTGGGTGATCTCAACCTTGCTCCCTCAGATCTATATAAATCAAACCACAAAATAAATATGAAAGAAATTAAGGAGGTAAACAAAAATGTTAGGAAAGTTAGGTAAAGATAGATCTTTTGAGAAAATTACATGGAGACAGAAAGGAGTTTACTTTTTTCTCAGTAGTTCGTGGAACTCATACAAAAATTAACCATGTGTTAGGATATAAATACCTCAAACTTAAATGCAGAAAGGCAGAAATAGCAAATGCATTTTTTTCAGATCATGATGCAATAAAAATCACATGCAATGTAAGGCCAGGAGAAAATAGACCAAAAGTTAATTGGAAATTAGATAATCTAATCCTAAAGAATGAATGGGTGAAACAGCAAATCATAGACACAATCAATAATTTCCTCCAGGAGAATGACATTAATGAGACAACATACCAAAATTTGTGGGATACAGCCAAAGTGGTTATAAGGGGAAATTTTATATCTCTAGATGCTTACTTGCATAAAATAAAGAGAAGATCAATGAATTGGCCTTACAATTAAAAGAGCTAGAAAAAGAACAAATTAAAAACCCTCAATGAAATACCAAATTTGAAATTCTTAAAATAAAAGGGGATTTTAATAAAAATGAAAATAAGAATACTGTTAAATTAATAAATAAAACTGAGTTGGTTTTATGAAAAAACCAACAAAATAGATAAGCTTTTAGTTAATTTATTTAGAAAAAGAAAAGAAGAAAATCAAATTGTTAGTCTCAACAAATGAAAAGGGAGAACTTTCTGCCAATGAAGAGGAAATTAGAGCAATAATTAGGAGTTACTTTGCCCAACTTTATGCCAATAAATTTGATAATCTAAATGATATGGAGAAATATCTACAAAAATATAGATTTCCCATGTTACCAGAAGAAGAAATAAATTATTTAAACAGCCCCATCTTAGAAAAAGAAATAGAACAAGCTGTTAATCAACTCCCTAAGAAAAAATCTTCAGGGCCAGATGGATTTACACGTGAATTCTACCAAACATTCAAAGAACAATTAATTCCAATACTATATAAACTATTTGAAAAAATAGTGAAAGAAGGTGTCCTACCAAATTCCTTTTATGACATAGATAGCTAAACCAGGTAGAGTGAAAACAGAGAAAGAAAATTATAGACCAATTTCCCTAATGAATATTGATATAAAAATCTTAAATAAGATATTAACAACCAGATTACAGAAAGTCATCAACAGGATAATACACTATGGCCAAGTAGGATGTATACCAGGAATGCAGGGCTGGTTCAATATTTGGAAAACTATCAGCATAATCAACTATATTAATAATAACTAAACTAACAAAAATCATATGATTATCTCAATAGATGCAGAAAAAGCATTTAATAAAATCCAACACCCATTCCTATTAAAAACATTAGAGAGTATAGGAACAAATGGGCTTTTCCTTAAAATAGTCACTTGCATCTATTTAAAACCATAAGTAAGCAACAAGAGCTGGAAAGTTCTTAATCTAATCTCTTCATTCATCATATGTAATGGGGACAAACTAGAACCATTCCCAATAAGATCAGGAGTGAAACAAGGCTGCCCACCATCACCATTATTATTCAGTATTGTATTAGAAATGTTACCTTTGGCAATAAGAGAAGAAAAAGAGATTAAAGGAATTAGAGTAGGTCATGAGGAAACCAAATTATCATTCTTTGCAGATGATCCGATGTTATACTTAGGAAAACTCCAGATTGATTATGCTCTGCAGAGATCTAGAGGAAGAAGGGAACAGACTTGGAAGATTATAGAAGATGGATTTGAGTGAATTCTTGAAAACATTTAGAGAATAAATGATCTTATTGACATAATATACAAAAATAAACTATTTTCATGGTAAAGAAATTTGGTTTTGTATAGGGCAAATATGATTTAGATCTAGAAACTATGTTACTATTATGCAGAGAATGAGAATTCTGGACAAAGATATGAGTGATTATCAAAACGAATATTAAAGTATTTTAAATAAAATGCAGGCAAATTGATTATAATAAAAGAAAAATATTCATTAAAAAGAAGTTGATTTGTAAAAGGAATTTAAGAGTGATTTAATATCAGGAAAATATTTTTAATATGGCATTACATTTATAAATTAATTTGGGAAATTTAGTAACCCATTTTCTGCTTTCTGCATCAAACTATGAGTGTTAATTTTTTTTGATTATTTTGTTTTTCCTTTTTTCCCCCAGAAATAGTTTATAGTTAACTATATAAGTTCTATATTTATCTTGGGAGGTAATTCCTCAAGAATTGGCTTAGAAGCTTTCTCTGATTGATTAATTGTATTATGATCACCTTTGATATAAATTTTTAATCTTTAATAGAATAAGAATTACGGGAAAATATGAAGTTTTTAATAAATTTCAACTGCTACTTATGTGAACAATATTGGTATGTGTAATAATGGATGTCATTTTCCTTAGAACAGCACAAAATCTGTGTTTGAAACTAAGAATCATCTTTATTTATAATGAGTAAATTCTTAAAACCATTCTCATTGTTACAATAGAGATTGAGTGAGGCTTTCCACTCTCATCATTAATGCTTTGCATTAGCCTATAACTATAGCTATAGTAATAACATGAACAAAATATTTTCTATATATGGCTGCATCACTTTTAAATATTACAGAGAAAGAAATGTCTTTCATGAATAATGACTTATAACTCTTCTGTGATTTATGGTCATAATATATATTCTGATTTCATGAGAGGTGTGCCCATGATCAGAGGAAGTATGCTTTAGATGTCAGCTGAGATCATTATGAACTCTGATTTATAAAACACAAAAGCAAGAACTTTTATTCTTAGATCTCAAATTATCAAAATCATGTCCTACACAACAGATTACACAACAGAAAAATTCATTCATATTCACCAAAAACAGCTGAGAAAAATCAAGTAATTGTGTGGCAAAAATAGATAATCACCTTCCTCTATCCCCTCATTCACAGCAAAATATAAAATAAAAACCTTATAATACAATTATTCATACATTATTGTTTTGTATACATTTAGATAGTAGCAAAATAATTTATTTTAGAAAGCAATTTGTGATGAGTTCCCATCCACACTTTAAAGTTGTCTAGTTCACCAAAGGAAACAGAAACCTTGCTATGTCAGCATGTTAGATTGGAAACATCTTACAGCTATTCCCTTTCAAAGCAAGATGAGGAGACGAGGATGGCCTCATGCAGTGGTTCCCAAGACATGCCCATTCATGGTCAAAACTAACTGTAAGCACAATTAAAGAGAGCTTCAAAGAAGATAATTTACTTTTGTGGAATTCTCTATAAATTATGATGGGTTACACTAGTCACAGAATAAGTGGGAAAGAATGGGAGACTAACATTGACCACATTAATTCAATTTTCTGATAGATCAGAATGAAAAGTAATGCCTTTGTTTTTCAATCAGCAGTAGTTTAAGAAGTATCTTAAAACCATTGGTTGGGGTAGGGATTGGGGCATCTATTTAAAAAAACACACAAAACCTTTTTTATTTTTCTTTTTTTTTGTGAATACCTTTCATTAGAGCTAATAGATGTTACAAAGGAAGGTGCTGGTATTATCCTCATATTAAAAATGCAGGAACTGAGGCAGATAATTCTAGAAGAAAGAAAGGAAGTAAGGAAAAGAGGAAAAAAAAGGAAGGATTCATTGAGCAATCATTATATACCGAGCACTTTTAAGTCTTTTATAATCATTATCTCATTTGATTCTCAAAACAAACATAGACTGCATCCCATTTTCAGACTCCCATTTTGCAACTTTGGAAACTGAGATAAAGATTAAGTGACTTGCTCAGAGTCACACAGCTACTTAGTGTCAGGAGCTACTTTTGAATTCACATCTTTTTCACTCTAGTTCCAGCAATATATGCACTGAGCATCCAATTTTCAGTGCTTTATGCCTTAATGTAAGACAAAGGGAGAAGACATGATATAGTACCTGCTCTCAAAGAGTTTACAATCTAGGGGGATAAGTGCAAATAATTACAATACCTATGTTCATAAGAATAAACACTTATAGCAGGAAGGGATTTCAGTAACCATCTATTTCCAAATTGAACTTAACAAATGAGGAAAATAAGGCTAAGGAAAGTTAAACCACTTGCCAAATATCTCATGAATCCCATGGGTACTATGTGAAAAGAGTATAGCAAGTATGAAGGAAAGAATCAGGTAAAATGCTAAGAGAAATTTGAGATGGGAGTGTACTTCATCTAACTGAATAAGGAGAGAATACCAGGGAAGATTAGAGCAAGGTTTGAAGTTATTACTTGGAGATGTGCATTGAAGGGGAATTTATCATCTCTTAGCGGAACCTATTTAATTTGTAGATAGTTTTTTGTGTGTGTGTGGGGGGGGAGGAAGTAACAGTTTCCCCTCTTCAAGTCATAATTAACCTCTTGGCAACTACTTCTCATTTCTCCTAGTTCTCCTCTCAGATTAAATTACAAACCTTCAATACATGAACACAGTTACTATGTTTTTTCTTTCTTTTCACTTCTTTCTTCTCTTTTCTAGGTTAAGCTCATAAAACATGGAATCAAGCTCTTTTATAATAATCATTTATAATCTCAACACTGCCAGACTATTAAAGTCATAATTAAACTGTGGTACCCAGAACCGAACAAAATATTACAGATGAGGTCTGATGAGGGCAAAGTACAGCAGAACCATTATTCTCAAATTCTTGTAAGATTGGCTGTCTTAATGCATCCCTAATCACATTAGTGTGTCTTTATAGCCACATTACATTGACTTTCTCAGATCCTCGGATCACCTAAATCTTGTGACTAGGAAGCTGATTTTTTAAATTTAAGTGTGGGACTTTATCATTATCTTTACTGACTTTCTTCTTGCTCAATTCATCTCAATATCTTAGCCTATCAAAGAGTAGAATCATTTTTTAGGGAGAGGTAGGACTCTTACTCCCTTCCAACTTTGATCCTTTGTGATTCTGTGTGATTCATGAATCAGCATAAAGGATAAAGACAGTTCCTTATGCTATATATGGCTCCTGAGTCTTAGTCCCAGGCCTAAAACTGAATAGTCATTTGACTGGGCAAGTAATTTCCCCTTGACTGGTCTCAGTTTTTCTATTTATAAAGTTAGGGGATCAGACAAAATGATCACCAAAGTCTCTCAAACACCTGATTTTCTATTAATTTCTTCTTTCAACAAAATCTTATAAGAATTATTCAATAACAGATCACATACAGTCTTTTAATTTAACAGAAATCACCCATCATCAAGAGAGCCATTTCCCTTGTCTCAAAGACCTTTATGTCACAGGATTGCCATCAAGTAGCAATGCTCCTTCTATGCCAGGAGGTGTGAGTAGCTATGAAAATTGGTCATATAAACTAAATTGATATAGCAGAAGAGACCAGGTCTGTGTTTACTGAAGAGGTCAATTGATTTCAAAGCTTGCAGCTGTTCCACTGTTTAGCAGAAACAATTTTACATACAAACTCAGGCAGAGAAAGCTACCATTTGCTGAAATACTTGGTAAATTATTAAATACTTGGCAAAGGCTCATTTATATTGAGTAGAAGTGAAAAGATTAAAAAAGAAGTCCCACATGTAAACAGCAGAAATGCAAATTCAATCTGCCTCTAGCAGACTCCTTTTATGCTGCTATATCTTTTGAAATATTCTCTGTTCTGGTTTATTTTTTTTAAATAAACAATCAATGTATTAAATATGCTTGCTGGGGTTTCTAAAGTAATTGCTATGGAAGCACTATTTGAATTTTTGCTCCTGTGATTAAAAAAATAAAAATCTTTCTTTTTCCATGTTAAATAGCCATATCCCTGTGATGAATATAGAACATCACAAGGCAAACCTATCATAATTTTCATTTAATTTTAAAGAAATTACATTTAATTGTAGTTTAAGGGGTGTATAGAATGAATTTAAGTATATTTTGTGATGAACTATGGTTTATAGTGGATAGTTGTAAGATTGTAATTCTCAAAGTTTTTCCTGATGAATGATTCACAGAAATTAATTGTTATTACTTTGCAAATTCAATTAGGTCAATAAATATTTATTGTAGTAAAAAAAAGTATTTATTAGTGTTCTAATATTTAAAAGGTTCATGTATTTTTTCTGTTTTGGAAGATGAGGAAAATTAGGCATGTAACTAATAAAAGGCATTACTAAAATTATTAGAAATAATGTCCATGAATGGTACTTTATAAGCAAATAAATGTAGGGACTGGCATTGCAGAAGAATAGATGATATATGCTCATCCTAACATCACTTACATGCAAACATTATCTACTTTATTTTGCTTCCTTCCTTACTAATGTTTGGTAGTTAACCAAACTACATCTACATGATATTTCATCTACATGATATTAATATGATCATTTGAAACTTAAACGATTTGTCAAGTCATTCTGATGTAATATGAAACCTGAAAACTTTTGGCTTTGGAGTCTGCCTCAGGAAACTCCTACACCCAATCTGTATGATTCTGAATAGATTATTTCTCAGTTTATTGCTGACTGATGATGTGGTCAGTGATAACCAAATTTCAAATATCCCTCAATCTGGAGACTACTTCCTAGCCCTACTGTTTGGGTGTAGAATTACCATGCCAATGAAAGATTCTCTAGCCCTTGAGCCATACAATTAACATATCTATGGGAGAAGCTGGATAAAATGACTCTCCTTGGTTCTGTTTCTTTATTCGATTCCCTTAGAATTGAGTCTGCTTTGTAATGGCATACCATTACTTTCTTTCTTTTTACCTTTGTCCCCAGATCTTTTATTTATTTATTTGTTTAAAGTTTTTATTTACAAAACATATGTATGGGTAATTTTTCAACACTGAAACTTGCAAAACCTTCTGTTACAAATTTATCCCTCCTTGCCCCCATCCCATCCCCTAGATAGTAGATAGTCCAATGCATGTTAAATATGTTAAAATATATGCTAAATCCAATATATGTATACATACTTATATAGTTATCTTGCTGTACAAGAAAAATAGTATCAAGAAGGAAAAAAAACCTGAGAAAGAAAACAAAATGCAAGCAAATAACAACAGAAGGTGTAAAAATGTTATGTTGTGCTCCCCACTCAGTTCCCACAGTCTTCTCTCTGGGTGTATATGGTTCTCTTCATTGCTGAACAATTGGAAGTGGTTTCAATCATCTCATTGTTGAATAGAGCCACATTCATCAGAATTGATCATTGTATAGTCTTGTTGCTGCCATGTATAATGATCTGGTTTTGCTCATTTCACTTAGCATCGGTTCATGTAAGTCTCTCCAGGCCTCTCTGAAATCATTCTGTTGGTCGTTTCTTATCGAACAATAAAATTCCATAATATTCGTATGCCATAATTTATTTGGCTATTCTCCAATTGATGGGTATCCATTCAGTTTCCAATTTCTTGTCACTACAAAAAGGGTTGCCACAAACATTTTTGCCCCTGTGGGCCCCTTTCCCTTCTTTAAAATCTCTTGGGGATATAAACCCTGTAGAAACATTGCTGGGTCAAAAGGTATGCACAGTTTGATAACTTTTTGAGTATAGTTCCAAATTGCTCTCCAGAATGGTTGCATCTGTTCACAATTCCACCAACAATGTATTAGTGTCCCAGTTTTCTTCCCTCCCCTCCAACCATTCTTTTCCTGCCATCTTAGCCAATATGAGAGGTATGTAGTTTTCTCAGAGTTTTAATTTCCATTTTTCTTATCAATAGTGATTTGAAGCACCTTTTCATATGACTAGAAATAGTTTCAATTTCTTCATCTGAAAATTGTTCATATGCTTTCACCATTTATCAATTGGAGAATGGCTTGAATTCTTATAAATTTGAGTCAATTCTCTATGTATTTTAGAAATGAGGCCTTTATCAGAACCTTTGAATGTAAAAATGTTTTCCCAGTTTATTGCTTCCCTTCTAATCTTTTCTGCATTAGTTTTGTTTGTACAAAAACTTTTTAACTTAATATAATCAAAATTATCTTTTTGATCAAAAATGATCTCTAGTTTTTCTTTGTTCACAAATTCCTTTCTCCTCCACAGATCTGAGAGGTAAACTA
>JAJPUD010000125.1:808237-845698 GCA_023553655.1 Myrmecobius fasciatus
CATTCTTTATGTCTAGATCATGAACCCATTTTGACTTTATCTTGGTATGTAGTGTTATATGTGGATCAATGTTTAGTTTCTGCCATACAAGTTTCCAATTTTCCCAGCAGTTTTTGTCAAATAGTGAATACTTATCCCAAAAGCTGGCGTCTTTGGGTTTGTAAAACACTAGATTACTATAGTCATTGATTATTTGTCCTGTGAACCTAACCCATTCTACTGATCAACTAGTCTATTTCTTAGTCAGTACCAAGTGATTTTGATGACCACTCCTTTATAATATAGTTTTAGATCTGGCATAGGTAGGCCATCTTCATTTGCATTTTTTTTTCATTAATTCCCTTGAAATTCTTGATCTTTTGTTCATACACATGAATTTTGTTGTTATTTTTTTCAAGGTCAGTAACATAGTTTCTTGGAAGTTTGATTGGGACAGCACTAAAATAGATTAGTTAAGGTAGTATTGTCATCTTTATTATATTTGTTCGACCTATTCAAGAGCACTTTATATTTTTCAAATTGTTTAGATCTGAACTTATTTGTGTGGAAAATGTTTAATAGTTTTCCTTTTATAGTTCCTGACTTTCTTTTAGCAGATATATTCCCAAATATCTTGTACTATCCACAGTTGTTTTAAATGGAATTTCTTTTTGTATCTCTTGCTACTGAACTTTGTTGGTAATATATAAAAATGATGCTTGCTAATGGTTTTAAATAGATGCTACTGATTATTTTAAGGAAAAGTCCATTTATTCCTATACCCTCTAGTGTTTTTAATAGAAATGGATATTAGATTTTATCAAATGCTTTTTCTGCATCTACTGAAATTATCATATATTTTTGTTAATTTGGTTATTGATATAGCCAATTATGCTAATAGTTTTCCTAATATTAAACAAGCCCTGCATTCCTGATATAAATCCTACCTGGTCATGGTGTATTATCCTGGGGATGATTTTCTGTAATCTCTTTGCTAATATTTTATTTAAAATTTTTGCATCACTATTCATTAGGGAGATAGGTCTATAATTTTCTTTGTTTTTGTCCTACCTGGTTTAGGTATCAGTAACATGTTTGTGTTCATAAAAGGAATTTGGTAGGAGCTCTTCATTCCCTATTTTTTCAAATAGTTTATAGAGTATTGGAGTTAGTTGTTCTTGAAATGTTTGGTAGAATTCACATGTAAATCCATCTAATTCTGGGTTATTTTATTCTTAGAGACTTGATTAATAGTTTGTTCTATTTCTTTTTCTAAGATGGGACTATTTAAATAATTTATTTCCTCTTCTGCTAATCTGGGCAATCTATATTTTTGTAGGTACTCCTCCATTTCACTTAGGTTATCAAATTTATTGGCATAAAGTTGGACAAAATAATTCCTAATTATTGCTCTAATTTCCTCTTCATTGATGGAAAGTTATCCCTTTTCATTTTTGAGAATAACAATTTGATTTTCCTCTTTCCTTTTTCTAATCAAATTAACTAAAGACTTATCTATTTTATTGTTTTTTTTTCATAAAACCAACTGTTAGTTTTATTTTTAATTCAATAGTTTTTTTTTTACTTTTAATTTTATTAATCTCTCCTTTTATTTTTAGAATTTCAAGTTTGGTATTGATGGCAAGTTTTTAATTTGTTTTTGTTCTAGCTTTTTTAGTTACAAGCCCAATTCATTGATCTTCTCTTTCTCTATTTTATGCAAGTAAGCATCTAGAGATATAAAATTTCCCCTTATTACTGTTTTGGTTGCATCCCACAAATTTCACATTCTATTACTTTCAATAAAACTTTGCCCCTTGACTAGGAGATGGATTCAAGCCTTCAAACTCTTTTGAGACACCTAGTAACACTGGTCTGGGATTTTTGGGGTCCCCTTTTTCTAACTTCTATTTATATAATATTAAATTTCCAGGTGCTGGTCAAATATGAACTGACAATTTTCAGATGAAGAAATTAAAAGTATTTTTAATCATGAGAAGGTCCTCTAAATCACTATTGTTCAGAGAGATGCAAATTAAGACAATTCTGACATACTACTACATATTTCTCAGATCTTCTAAGATGATAGGAAAAGACAAGGATGAATGCTGAAGGGGATGGGGGAAAACTGGGACACTAATACATTGTTGGTGGAGTTGTTTTGGAGAGCAATTTGGAACTATGCTCAAAAAGTTATCAAATGTGCATACCCTTTGACCTAGCAGCATTTCTATTGGGCCTGTATCCCAAAGGAAGAAAAGGGACCCACACGTGCAAAAATGTTTGTGGCAGCCCTTTACATAGTGGCAAAAAACTGGAATCTGAGTGAATGCCCATCAGTTGGAGAATGGTTGAATAAGTTATGGTACATGAATGTTATGGAATATTATTGTTCTATAAGAAACAACCAGCAGGATGATTTCAGAGAGGCCTGGAGAGACTTGCATTAACTGATGCTGAGCAAAATGAGCAGAACCAGAAGATCATTATACACAGCAACAAGAATATATGATGATCAATTCTGATGGACATGGCTCTCTTCAACAATGAGATGTTTCAAACCAGTTCCAATTGTTCAGTGAAGAAAGCCATATATACCCAGAGAGAGGGATATGAAATGTGGACCACAACATAACCTTTTCATTCTCTCTATTGATGTTTGCTTGGATTGTGTTTCCTTTCTCAGATTTTTTTCTTGTAGATATGATTTTTTCTTGCGCAGCAAGATAAGTGTGGAAATATGTACACACATATTCTATTTCTCAAGTATTTTAACATAAATAACACAAAATGGATTTCCTGGCATCAAGGGGAGGGGTGGAGACTAGAAGGGAAAATATGTAACAGAAAGCTTTGTAAGGGTCAATGTTGAAGAATTACTCATACATATGTTTTGCAAATAAAAAGCTTTAATAAAAAAAATGATCAGGAGGATGATTTTAGAAAAGTCTGGAGAGACTATGATGCTAAATGAAATAAATGCAACCAAGAGATCATTGTACACAACAACATCAATATTATACGATGATCAATTTTGATGGATGTGACTCTTTCCAACAATGAGATGATTGAGGTCAGTTCCAAAGATCTTGTGATGAAGTGAGCCATCTACACTCAGAGAGAGGACTGTAGGAACTGAATGTAGATCACAACATAACATTCTCACTCTTTTTATTGTTGTTTGCTTGCATTTTGTTTTCTTACTCATTTCTTTTATTTTTTTATCTGATTTCTCCTGTGCAGCAAGAATATTGTATAACTATGTTTATACATATTTGATTTAACATACATTTTATTATGTTTAACATATATTGAATTGGCAGCTTGCCATCTAGAGGACGGGATGGGGTGAAGGAGGAGAAAAATGTGAAACACAAGGCTATGCAAGGATCAATGTCAGATTATCTGTGCAGAGGTTTTGAAAATAAAAAGCTTTACATTTCAACATTATTAACATGTAGTGGACTTCCTGACATCTAGGGGAGGGGAGGGGACTGGGGGTAAAATTTGTAATGGAAAGCTTTGTAAAGATCAATGTTGGGGAACTACCCATATATATGTTATACAAATAAAAAGCTTTAATAAAAAAAAGAAAATAAAAAGCTTTATTAAAAATAAATAATTAAAAATATCCAGCTGCTTTATCTCCTCCCTCCCCTATATTTTCTAACTTTTTAACAACTAAAAGATGTGTCCAAATGTAGTAGTTAAAGTACTAGTCTTTGGAGTCAGAAAGGGTAGAATCCAGGCATTGCTTCCGAACATGTAATAGCTAGTGATTGTTTCTTTAATGTCTCAGCACTCCAAAAGAACACCCAAAGATGATAAATTAAAGATATAGGCTTATCTATATATTTGGAAAAGTTTTCTTCAGTAAAGTTCCTTATATTGATAAAATCACAAAACAAGACAGAAAGGGATCACTCAGAATGATCTCAAAAAAAAAATAGATTGATCCATGAAATAATGATCCTACCATTGTTAAATATTTTCAGATAGAAGCTGAATGATTATCTCAAAAGTGATACTGTAAATGAGATTATTGCATTAAGTGGGATATGGAATTAGATAACACCTAAAAGACCAACTCAAAAATATTGTATTTGGTTTTACTGACATCAATTCACTTATTTTTTTGATGAAAGATTAAAAAAGAATCATCTTTATAGCATACAATGTTTATGACAGTTCTTTGTGGTAGCAAAAGAACTAGAAATTTCAGGGCAGTTCATCAATTAGGAATGGCTGGAAAAGTCGCAATATATGATGTGATAGAATACTGATGTACTATAAGCAATGATGAGCTCAATGATCTCAGAAAAAACATGATAAGAATTGCATTAAATAATGAAGACTGAAATGAGAAGAATCAAGGGAATGTTGTATACAGAAATAGCAATATTGTTTTATGAATTACTGAGCAAATAAGTTATTTTGAGTATTTTAAATACATAAATTTACTACAAAGGATATATGAAAATATATACTATCTTTTGTATCCAGAGAAAAAAACAGATAAATAGAAGAATGTGTAGGATAATTTCACACACACACACACACACACACACACACACACACACACACCTCAATTCGTGTCTAATGGTAGCCATCTCTAGAGTTGAGGGGAGGTAAGAAAAAAAAGCAATTTACATGATAAATTTGTTGTATATTTGAAAGAAACAGGAAGTTATATATAGCCAATTTACAGTTTCATATGCAATCATCTTTTTTTTTACTTTGTTATAGAAATATTTATTTTTTCCATAATTAAAAATAACATTAAAAATGATTATAATTGGGAACTTTACTAGGGGTATTTTTAACCTGGTCCTCTAAGTTTGTGGAGTATGGTCATCACAGATAAAAACAAGTAATTCTTGGTGAGATTGTATCTTCCAAATTAGCAAGGGTATATATGGAATTCTGGCTTAGATTAAATACATGACTCATCAACTATGGCCAGTGTTATGATTCTTTATGGTATTTTTATTAGGAGTATTACCAACAGTAGCAGCCTCCTAGTCTGATATCTAATTAGCCTGGGGAGAATCTGTTCATATTCCTTTATTCTAGATCCATGAGGACTCACTAATTGGCTCTATAAATTCTCTTTTTGATGGACAAAGTTAAGACACTAAAAGCACATGAAATAAGTAATAAAACTAATACAATTAAGTGGTAAAATGGTAGCACTTTTTTTTCTTTTTTCTACATCTTGAGGACTTAATCAGTATGCACAGAAACAAGCTAATAGTTAATAGAGGTGATTTTGTTTTTTAAAGAGAATTATGTAACTAATCTCTTAGCTAATCATGGAGGGCCATTAGCAAAATACATTAAAAAATTTTCAAGTTTCTAACCAATTATAATATTGTTTAAGAAACCAATTGAATAGCTTCAAGCACTCATGCACAGTTCTGCACACTTATAGAAGTACAGCTTTGTTCTACTTCCATATATAATTCAGGATAAGTGAATATAGTTCTTTCCGTCCCCAATGGTGACAGTTTTTAGGACTTTTCTATAACCATACATTATTTGTTTAAAAAATTTTAAATTCTTGAGATCCAGGTCATGTAATGGAAAGGTCAAATTTAATTCCCAGATTCATAAGGAACTTTTTGGTAAAAAAAAAATCACTTCTTCAAATTGCAATACTGTGATATGAGTGAGAGGATTTGTATTATAGGCCTATCATTTATTATCATGGGCAATTCATTTCATCTCCTTGAGCCTCAGTGTTTTTAAATCTGCAATTAGAATTTTTAAAATTTCATTTTCCCCAGTAACATGGGGGAAAAAGCCAACATTTTTCATTATACATGTACATTCAATTTAAAAAAATATTTCCTTATGAATCATGTTGGGAGAGAAAAATCTGAACAAAAAAGGAAAACTACGAGAGGAAAAAAAAAGAAAAAAAAGTAAGCATAGCATATATCGATTTACATTCAGTATCTATACTTTTCCCTCTGTACTTGGATGGAGTTTTCCATCAAAAGTTTGAGATTTTCTTGGATCACTGAACTACTGAGAAGAATCAAGCCTGTCATAATTGATCATCACACATTCTTTCTGTGGTGTACAATGTTCTCCTGGTTCTGCTTGTATGGCTCAACATCACTTCATGCAAACCTTTACAGGCTTTTCTAAAATCAGCCTGTTCAAACAATAAACAATAGTATTTCATTTTTTATAAAACAATAGTATTTCATTTTTAATATACCATAACATTCAGCCATTCACCAAATGATGGGCATCTACTCTTTTTCTAATTCTTCGCCATTACAAAAAGAGCTACTATAAATATTTTTGCACATATGGGTTCTTTCCCCTCTTTTATTATTTCTTTGGAATTCAGACTTAGTAATGACAATGCTGGATCAAAGGGTATGCACAGATTTGTAGCCCTTTGGGCATAGTTCCAAAATGCTCTCCAGAATAGTTGGATCATTTCACAACTTCACCAACAATGCACTAGTATCCCAGTTTTCCCATATCCTCTCCAACATTCATCATTATCTTTTCCTGCTATTTTAGCCAAGCTGAGAGGTGTGAAGTGGTGCTTCAGAGTTGTTTTAATTGTAATTAGAAATTAAAGAAAAAAAATTTGCTTAGCACAGTAATTGTGATGATCAGTTTAGGTAAAATAAAATATAGTTTGTGAACTCTTACAGGTAATACATGTGTAAAGTGAGATCAGGTTTGTAGCTCTGAGTTAATTTGAAATTATCCTCTTGGAGATTATTTGTTCATTTAGAGAATGCACCTACAATATTTCATAATAAATTGACTGTCAAAATAATTTGGCTTTTCCTCAACTGTCTAAAAACATCAAACATTCTCTTATTAGGAGATGGGGCCTTGCTTGGGAATAACATATTCCATATGAAATTATAATTTTAATTTCTATAAATTAATATAAACTAATGATTTAATTTCTCCAGAAAGATGAAGATTATAATAAGGTAAGATGAATATGTTAACTTACTCTTGACTACAGTCTATTCATGGATGATTCTGCTGTTTAAGACTTTATATGTGAGAATTTGAATCTCTCTATATTTGGAACATTCTGGTTACCACAAAGCAGCATGGAAGTAGGAAAGAAAATTATTTAGAAGACAGTGCATGGTTAACATACTCATCTGTTTGATCCAGAACAAAATGGAATTATGAATGAAATTGTAAAATTTATTTCTAATGGGGATAGAAAAATACCACATTTATAGTAAGCATTTCAGAAATCTTCCTAAATTTCTCTGTAAGACATAATAATGTTTTTGAACCCAATTGATTTCAGAGATTTTGATAGCAAAAAAAAAATGTACTTTTCTAGGCCTTCTTTGAATTTCTATTACTTTGAAAGTAACTTTTTTTTTGCTTAAAATGACTTGTTCTCTTTTTGAATCTACCAAGTTAATTATCTCAATACAGACATTACTTATACTAGAGAAACATTATAGTAGGATTTAGATAAACAGGTCCCTTGCATCATGGTGACTTGGGTTCCAGCATATGAAATCCATAAAACTGTAACACATACTGGCTATGGAATCCAGGGCAACTCATTTAATCATTGCAGCTTGCAACCTATAATTCCATAGATTTCAGAGCAGTAACTAATTGGCAATGACAGAGGGATTTTTTTTAAACTAGAAAGCTCATCAAAAAACAAAACAAACAAACAAAGGTGAAGGCTTGGGAAAGGGAGGAAAAAGTATGACAACTAAATGAAAAAATCCAAAAGAGAAAAGGTTGTATTTTTTCAATTAAAAATTTAGGGGATTTATAAAAATGTCCTAAAAATGTCACATGATGTTGTGAATAGAATAATAAATACACAATGATTGAGTCAAAAAGATCTGATAGGAACATGACCCCCAGGGGGTCACATAGCTTGGATCTCAGTTTCTTTTGATGTAAAATGAGGGAAGTGGACTTGATGATTTTTAAGGTATTTTCCATCTCAGAATCTATGATCCAATGATCATACATTAGCTGTTTGTTGACTGAAACAGAGAGAATTGGGGGGAGGGGCTCCTAAAGGAGAGATAAAGAAAGTTTTATGTCAAACCAGCATTATAATCTGAAAAAAGAGGAGAGAGCACTGGGACTGGAATTGGGAAGACTCATCTTCCTGAGTTTAAATTTATTTGAGATACTTTCTAGCTATGTGATCCTGTGAAAATTATTTAAACCCTATTTGCCTCAGTTTCCCCATCTATAACGAGCTAGAGAAAGAAATGACAAACTATTTCAATATCTTAAGGAGAAAAGCCTAAAAGAGTTCACAAAGAGTCAGACATGACTGAAATATGACTAAAGAGCAACTGTATTTGCTCTCTATAATGCAATTCTGCAGAGTTATTATTATTGGTGGATTCTTTTTTGTAACTCTTACTATGACTATCCTCTTGTCCTTATGTGTAGAGGTTTTATTACATAGATTATAATTGGATATTTCTTATACTTAATGTCACACCAAGAAAAATGGGTAGTCTATACAAGACAGACATGATCATTCTCTGAGATAAATTTCCTTAGTTTCTTCAACTGGTGTATTTGTGGTATATTCTCCAATGTTTTCACCATTCAATTCATTCTAAATCTTGTCTTCTTTCATAAATTGTAATATCCATACTTAAACTCATGTGTATGACCTGACCATGAGAGGATTTAGTGAAACCTTTGTCCCTCACATTCAGGATATTATGCTTCTCTGAAAATAGTCCGGATCAATATTGGTTTTTGGGTTGTCATATCACACTTTTGGCTCATATGGAATTTGAAATTAGGTAATAAAAATTTATTAATTAAAGGCAAAAGAGAGCACCTGTCCTCAAGAAGCTCACAGTCTAATATGCTAACAACGATGTACAACCAAGTTACAGTATAAGATCACTAAGAAATAACAATGGGAGGCGATTAGAATTCAGAAGAATTTGTAAAGAAAGGCATCTTTTACAAGATAAAATTCTCCCTAGAACTTGAAGGGAGCAAAAATCTTCTGGTTCTTTTTCACAGAAACAATTTTCTAGTTATATCTCTTCCATTCTGTATTTGTGAATTTTTTTTTTTTTTTTTGAAATTCACTGTAGAGTCTGGAGAACTTTTTGTCAGGAATTCTTTTTTAGACATGTGTTGGACTAGAATATGACTAAAATACTTTCCAACTTTAAATTTTATGGTTCTCTTGATAAGCTTTAAGTCCGATCAACCAACCAGTGCCAAACATACAACTCCATTCTCCATCTTATTTATAACCATAATATGAAAGACTATTTTCTTGAAAAATTGCATATTATCTTAACTATAATGTATTTATCCCATGCCTTTTATCTACTACTCTAATTACTTGATTTAAAAAAAATGGAGCGAGAAGTAGAATGAATTGAATCTTAACATATCTTCTTCTTGATGAAGTCATGCTGGTTTTTGGAGATTACTGGTTTCCTTTCCAAACACTCCATGGGGAAAAAATGTGTTCCAGGACCTTACTGGGAAGATATGTTTTCTAGTATATAATTTGTATATGCCATTTTTGCCGCCTTCTTTTTTTTGAAAATTAGGACAAATGATTCCTGTGGAGTGCCATATACATTATATTTTTGAAATAAGGTGACCTGGTTTTGAATAATGGCTCAAAAAAATTATAAAATTTGATGGTATTCAATAAGGCATTAACTTCTGAGAGCCCCAATTTCCTTATCTATAAAAATTGATATAATAATTCACTACTATACTCATTGGTTGTTCTATGGAAAGCATTTCCTAAATGTTAATATGCTATTTTTCCAAATAATGCTCCACTATTTTCTTAGGTTATAGACGTTATGGACCTACTTTGTGATGGAGCTTGAGGTATTTAAATACTTATGTTAAGAGAGATAAAATACAAGGACCCAATAACATATATAATTCTCTTATGTTATCTATACACTTCATATCACCTTGCTATTACTTCCTAATATCTTCCCTTAACTTTTCAAGACTATTCTCTTAAAAACTAAGAAGTAAATATATTTAATAGTATGATTAAGTATTTTTTCCAGTAAAATCCAAACCTTGATTATCCAATACATTTCTATACCTTTTTCACTTAGAACCCTAGAAGATATCAAGTGATTTTAACATGTCCATATTAAAAAGGAAATATTTAAAATTACTTAATTAATTTTCAAATTCTACAGCACAATTTTGGAAAGTTAAACATGGTTATCTAACATTATATGGAATAAAATTATTCATTAATAAAATATATTGATAAAAATTAACTTTTTGTTTATTTTTGAAATTTTAAATTAATGAAATAAAACAAGCATTTCTACATGACATAATAAAATTGTGATTGAACATGAAAATTCAAATCTATTATGTACAAATTGATATTCCTTTTAAATATATAATAAAATTATGTAACAATTTTCCCTCTATCCTATTTCCTTTTGACAGTGAATTAATATATCCCTTGGTATGATCAATGCTTTCTATGTGAATCAGAGTCATATAATATATACATGTCAAAAATAAATTTATATGTAGTTCAGATATTTAGAAATATTTTCTTTTACCTAATGATACTGACACTACATCTGTTTCCCAAAGAAGTAAAAGACAAAAATAAAAAAGACCTACATACACACAGATATGTATAGCAATTCTTTTAGTGGTAATAAAGTGGTAAATAAAGTGGTAATAAAAAATTAGAAATTAAGGAAATGTTCCTCAATAAGGGAATGGCTGAACAAGTTGTGGTCTGTGATTGTGAGTGACTTCTATTCCACTATGAAAATGTGACAATCAAGATGTTTTGAGAAAAATCTAGAAAGATTTGCATGAACTGATTCAAAATGAAATGAACAGGACAAAAAGAAAATGGTTCATAGTAACATCAATATTGTACAATGATCAACTGTGAATGATTTAGCTATTTTCACCAGTACAATGAATGAAGACAATTCTGAAGAACTCATGATGAAGTACTATCCATCTCCAGAGAAAGAATTAATGGAATTTGATTGCATATTGAAGCATACTTTAAACAACAACAACTATTTTTTGGCCTGTGCTCTCTTTTGCAATATTGCTAATATCAAAATATGTTTTATACAACTGACATGTATAACCTATGTCAAGTTGCTTGCCTTCTCAATGAGGAGAGGAGAGGAATGATGGAGGGAGAGAATTTGGTGTTCAATTTTATTTAAATGAACATAAAATTGTTTTACATTTATTTGGAAAAAATAAAACAATTATAAAAGAAATATTCTTTTTTGACTAGGAAAAAAGATAGAAAAAGTATCAGTTTATGATGAGGGTTAATACCCAAGTTATAGAACAAGACATTAACAGTTAAATGGATTTCAATAATTCCTGCCTGGTACAATCCTTTAAAATAAACCAACTTTTCTTGTATTATTACATGAGGAAAAACTCGCAGATAGATAGATCTGGAGGTATATTGTCAATTATTTTTTTGGTTCTCAAAATATTTTCCTTTAATTCTGTTTCCTCTGCTTTCCCTATAAGTCACTATGTCAAATCATTCTTAAATAAGTAGGTGCAATGAAATATTAGATGAGGGGTCTGCACAGGGGCCCTGAGTAAAATCATGATACCCTCAATCAGACTAGGCATGTACCATTAGAAAATGTTGATATGGATAAAACTGGGTCACTCCTCATAGAAATATTGAATAAGGACTTCAGAGAAAATTAATGTAATCTTTCCATCTTATTTATAGTATAACAGATATATTCATGTGAAAGATGAAAGGCTATATTTAATTAAATATCTTCACTCTCTATGGAGCTTTTATGGATACCTACTTTGATTATATAGGTTGGTGGGTGGATGCTAAGGAATGAAGAAATGAACCATATTCAATGAACTAGTAGATGACAAAAAAAAATGCAATTTTATAGAATTTATCATGAATAGATTTTCCTTTGAAATGTGTTCTGCATGCTAAAATAAGCATTGTTATATTCATGCCCTTATTTCTTCTTCCTGGTCAAAAAAAGATAATAGTCTTAGTGTGATTAGGTCTATAAAGGACAAGAAAACCTTGCATCTCCTTTTTTATCTTCAGACATAGCAAAAACCAAAAACAATCAAATAAAAATCTTGATGCATTGAAAAAGTATTGCTTTGCTAAAAAGAAAAGAAAAAAGACCAAATATGGAAATTAATTGAGTAGCTAGGCTTTGTGATCAATTGGGGTATCTTTTGATATGATTGGCAGCTGTAATTGAAAATGAACACAATAACATTGTTCAATAAGAATTAAAAATCCCAACATCAACAAGCATGGTATCATCAGAAAAGAAATACAGCTTAACAGTGCAATAACTAAAAACAAATAAACAAACAAAAAAGGAACAACTTTATACCAAGGCAGGGAAGATTTCTCTGCAGGGTTACTTTCCACATTTTCTGGGATGCTAAGGATAGAAACAACAAGCTCTTGAACTTTGTAGTAATTGGTGCACAACTGTGCTTATAAATGGAGATGGAAATGTGGAAATACATTTGTGTGAAGGGAGGAATTTGGCGAGAGAAATGTGATGAGAGATTTGTGAAAGAACACCAAAAGCATTCAAAATGATATGAATATACAGGGAGAAATTTAATTCCTAATACTTTCACTGATTGTCAAATATAAACATCATCATCATTATTATTGTTATTATTATATGAGCATAGAATCTTAGATGTAGAGATGAAAGGTATTTCAAACATCATCTAGACAATGAAAGACTTTTACATTATTCTAAATCATAACAATGCTAAAGTGAAGGGCACAAAATGACATTGTAAGAGAACTTTCTGATTCTGAATATATGTTAGGGTAAACTGTTTAATAAGAATAAGAGCTTATAAGTTCAAAAAAGATGATGACATTGCATAAAAAGGATATTGTAGGGAAAGTCACAAAATTGCAATAGACTTAGGAACAGAATGCTTATTACTTCATGCCTCCAACCAAAAAAGATGGCTTTCTATTGATTGGATTCTAGAGAATCCTAGAAAGCATAATGGAAAACAATAATAAAGAGGGTAGAAAGAAAACAATACTTCTTGGAAATGGAATATCATGTGGATATCAGTGAAATAAAACTGTTTAGATGTAGGGGAAAGGTTCAAGAAAGATTTTATAATACACCAGAGGTGTGTAGGATAAATGCTTAACAATTGACTGGAAAAAAATGAACACTACATACTTTTCAGTTTAATCTGCATTATTAAAATTTTCTCCATTATTTTCATAAGCCTCAACAATTCACAAAACAATATGTCACAGTCTGATTTTAAGTATTTGATATTTTTATTAGATAAATCTTCATTTTGACGATTTACCAGTTAGCCACCCTCAGGTAGTAACATCCATCCCTGAAACTCAGCCGGGATAGGGAAGGGTTAAACCACCAAAATATAGAGCCAGTGAATAAAAGGAAATCCAAGGAGTCTAAGGTTAGGTTTTGTCATTGGAAGGAGATCTGAATTTAGAGTTTAGCAAACTGTGAAAGCAAATAGCTGCAGTAATCAGTGGATAGATGCTAAGGCTAGAGTCAAGAAAACTCCTCTGATGAGTTCTAATCTGGCTTCAGAGACTTACTTAACCTTGTTTGCCTTAGCTTCTTCATCTGTAAAAAGAGCTGGAGAAAGAAATGGCAAACTTCCTTACTATCTTTCCCAAGAAAACCCTGAATGAAGTCACAAAGATTTAGACATGACTGAAAAAATGAGTGACCAACATAAACAACAGCATGCTCCACATGTATCTACATGGATCTATATAAATTTACCACATGGATATATTTTGTATATCCATGTGTATATTTTTGCTTTTGCATCCTCATATATGTATATGTCAGAGATGTGTTGATGAAAAGAAGCAGGTAAAATTTATAGTATAATATCTATTATCTATCTGTATATATATTCAAAGGATAATAAAACTGTAGAAATTGTGATTCAGAAGGGACTTCAGGGATCATCTATTTTAACCCATAGATATTTATAACTCCCACTGTTAAATACTTGACAAGTAATCATCCCACTTCTACTTGAACATCCAGGTCTTAGCACAGGGCTTGACATATAGTAGGCACTTAGTCTTGATTGCACATCTCTAAGGGATGGCAGGCTCACTTCTTGAGGTAGCCCATTTCACTTTTAGATAGCTTTCCATATTAGGTTAATTTTCTTAACAACTAGCCTAAATCCCTTTCCTCCCTTTAAAAAAAAAAAATTCCTTCAGCATGCTTAGTTTCCCTCTAGAAACAAATAGATAGACTGAGTTTGAGGAAATATTTCTCTCTAAATTGAAATGCAGATGTGGGATTCTGATATTTTGTCCTACAGATTATATATCCAAGAAAGACAAACTTCAAAATGTATAATAACAGTGAGGTACATTGTTCAAAGTTTGATAGAAACAAAAGTGATTCTACCCTGAAAAAGTCAAGGAATATTTATTAAGAGCATTGTGCTAATAAATGGTGATATCAAGAAGGTAAAAAAGAGAAAGAAAAATAGCCCTTAATTTTAAGAAACTCAGAAACTAATCTCTTTAAAATTTAATGTGCATTAGCATAGAAGAAATACATTTTTGGGGTAAAATATTCATCTTGTATAAGAAAAAAAATGAAACAAAAAAGCAATTTTAGCTCCTTTTTACCAGATTGCTTAGTATCCACTTCTATGAAATTTCTGTGTCAGGAATTGGTTAGGAGCAGAACATGAGAACAAGGTTATGTTGTTGACTTTCTGTTCTCCTTGAAAAAAAGTGAAAAAGAAACAGTTCAGATGTGGATAATTTCCAGCATCTGCTAGAGTTTAAGGGTATAGACAACATACAACTTAGAGCTTATTGTCACATAAGAAATATAAAGGTCATTTGTTAGACATTAACATCCATTTAGGCAACAGATCTGGCCATTCCATATATCCCCCACTAGGAACAGAGGTCTATGACCCAAATATCTAGGGAGGAGTCTGAGGAGCTTAGCTATGAAGATGGAAAGATTACCTGTATTTTACATAAGGGTCAAGTGTATGTGTACATGTGTGTGTGTTTGTGTTTGCACAATACATATAATTAGAATTCTATGTATGCTCAGTGAAAATTGATAACTGACTTGCAGCAACTAAGTCTTCCCAATTCTCACTGGTCATTTTAGGAGTGGGTGATCACAGAATAGTGTTGATCTCCTGGGTGGTGGACTGAGGAGAAGTAGACAAGAATTTCAAAAGCAACATGTGTCTTGACCCAAGATCTAAAGAACTAGACCACTGTTCAAGCCTTCACTGAGCATTGTATTCATACGGATTCTTCTGAATGGTATTTAGTCTTTAAAATTCTAAAGCAAGCAAACCTTTTCAGGCTAATTATAATTTATTTCTCCTCATATATGCTATCCCCAAGAGGCCTATTTGTGCTTCATTTTTTACAAGACATTCCATCTCCTGCCTCCAAACATGAAAAGGTATTCTGTAGAAGATGCCATTTGAGCTCTGTTTTGGAGAAACCCAGGGGTTTTTAAACAGAGGAAAGTGAGAAGGAGGATCAATCCAGGTACGGGATAATTAGGACTAAAATTTAGAGATTGAAGATGGAGTATCTTGCCAGGTAATAGCAAGTAATTAGGCCATAAGACTAGATTCTGAGGAGCATGTAGGGAAGTAAAGTGTAAGAAAACTATTCCCTCTTTTCATTGCTTATAGCTTGTCTTGTTAATGTGATATCATATTTTGTTATTTATCTTCTAAGTGTAGTTTGTCTCTCTCTTCAACTGGATTATAAGTATTTAATTGAGTACTTAAGCAATTCACCTTGTAGGTCCAGTGTCTACTACAGTGCTCCACAGATTCAGTTGAAATTATTTGATTATGGAATAATGTAGGAACAACAACAAAAAAATCCTAGATCCACAATGGTAACAATAGACAACAAGGCCTTTCTCTTTTCTGTTATCATATTCTGAATACCACTACAAATCTGGAGGCACTTACAGGAGATATTTTGAATAACTGTCAGTATATTTTGATCAACAAATATGATGGTGCTTTATATTTAATCAGAAAAGTATTTTGTTTCTAGTAAACATAAGTCAATTCAAGAGAAAAGACATGTGATGGAAATGCCTTATTACTATCAATAAAGAAACAGCAATGGAAAGCTGAATATTTTTGAGTTCAAGGTTCTGAAAAAAAAATTCATTTTCCTCCCTTGCTATTTTTTTAAACTCTGCAAAGCTTTTTATATAGTATAGTTCTATTTAGGAATAGAAAAACACATGTCAGAACACTGTAAGCAGTGCAACCAAGCAAGTTTTGCTCCCATCTCGTTCCTGAGATTTCTAGCATGATTTTTGGTAGACAAAGAGTTAAATGTCTTAAATTTTTCAGTATTGCTTTGAAAATATTCTAACTTCCATCCCACCTCACTATCAGGATTCTTGTTGCTTTCAAACAGGTTTCTGGCTTACTTCATGGTTGTCTCATCAAAGAAACTAAATGAGAAAAATGGCAAGTTTCCAGTCACTTTAATGATGATATATTATGCCAAGGGAGCTACAGACAAATGATCAGCTCTTCTTTTTAGATACTAATGGAGAATACTCTTTAATCCTGCCAATTCACCAGTGCTGTTAGGAGTTGCTTGTTTAGAAAGACAGAAACAAAGCTACCTGTAGCTAAAAGCCCATTGAAAACAATTTATGTTTCCCTCTGCTGCTAAAAATTGGATGAGATGCCTTTGGAATAGGGTGAAACAAAATGCTATTGATGCAAATTAAAAAATTGAATATGATCATTTTTAATTGATTACATAGCCCACTTAAATGACCATCAAACATTTGCTTTTACTTTGAAAGAATAGTATAGGACATTTAAGGAAGACAAAATATTTTTCATCTTTAAGTTTAGTGAGGTCAACGATTGGGAATAGGGTAAAGAGAAAAAGTCTTTTTTTATTTAATGAATATGTTTAATGAAGATACATTACTTGCATATCATCATTTGGAATTGATTTTCAAAAAATGCATATTTGTTGCTCTTACCCCTATACATTTTGGTTTCATAATAATTAGATTTGTAACTTACTGAGTTTGAATTTCTGAAAATGTATTGGCTTTAAGAAACATAAAAATCCATTTTTTTAAACATTTGAATTTTAATTAATATTATTTTCTGGGTTGATCAATATAGACCAATTTGGTGGTGATTTTTTTTCAGTGATTGACCAAATCAGTCAAAGCATTTAAATCAAATCTATCTTTTTATCTATAAAAATATGCATATGTGTATGCATGTATATATACATATATGTAAACATGTATGTGTGTATACACACACACATATATATATATTTAGAGAGAGAGAGAAAGTAGGCAACTGGGGATACATAATTTGCCTGAGGTCACATAACAAATAAGTGTCAAAGGCTGAATTTGAACTCAGGTCTTTCTAACTCTAGGGTTAGTGCTCTATCCACTGTACCACCTAACTGCCCCATTATGACATGTTAAGGAGAAGCATAATTATTAGAAGACTGACCTTGGAGTCAGGAGAATCTAAATTTAGTGCTTCCTTTGAACAAATACTTTCCTTGTAATAGGTTAAATTGCCTAATCTTAGCTTATGCTTAGCAATGCTTAGCAATTTTTAAAATCTACAAGGTAGTCATTCATAAATGAATTGTTTAATTCAAAGGATGAAGAGATCTATATCTATGGAGAAAATTTCTGTACCAGTCCCCTACACATTGATAAAAACATAGAACCATTACTCCTCCACTATCATTCCCCAAAATATTATGCTTTGACAAGATGGTTTTTGTCAAACATTTGGACAATTCTATCCCATTGATTTGTTCAGTGATAATGACTGAATGTATGAAGCTTTAATTATATTTCCTCCTTACTCACTCCACATGATTAAGATTTTTGTCACTTAGTGGCTGAGTAAATTTGGACAATTTGCCTCATTTATCTTGGTCTCAGTTTCTTATTTGAAAAACCACAAATTTGGAATAGATAATCTTGAGGATTTCTTCTGAATTGATAAATTTCCCATGTCAAAACTATTTTATCTTTTTGTGTGTTTATTTGGGGAAGGGGAGTTTTAAAAGAACCTAAATCAGACTACATTACCAGTTTCTAGGTTGACATTTATAAACCTACAAGATATTGCTTATTAAACTACTTAATGTTTATAAGCATCCAAGATGCTGTTTATTAAACTACCTAATGCAGAATGAAAAATAAATTTGTTATGATTATAAATCTAACTAAATATTCAATTCTGAAGCAAAGAGATTTTCACGAAAGCTTTTACTATAGAATTTGGCTATAGAGTATATATTAATTTTATCTATTTTATGCTAGTAAACATGATGATAATTTATGTTTATGTTAAGACAACACAATTTCTAAGCAAACTAAATATCCATTCCAAAAACCTAATGAACAAGAGAAAATTAAGAAAGTCAATTTGGGTAGATTTTACATAAATTGATGAGGGAAAAGGGCAACTGTTGGAAGTCATTAGCCAAATAAAAACTCAATATGGCATATGTAAATGATATTGCAGGATCAGATGAAAAGTAATAACTCTAATGTAACTAATTGCTAAATAAACTCTTTTCCTTAGGAGAAAGGAAGGAAATAAAGGAGGAAAGCAAATTGACATTGGAAAATATGACTGAACAATATGAAAAAGAAGAATAGACTGCTGATAATCAACAGATAAATAGATGCCTACAGTATTGAAAAGAGTACAGAAAAACTTATATTTAGTATTGAGTTGTGTCAAGTTATGTAAAAGACTAACTTAAGAAAATAAGAATAATTTGACTAGGTTAAAATGTTGGGGGGGTGTTTCTGAAAATTAAAAGAAAACAAGTGGTGGGATAAAACTACAATTGAGGAAGATTGCTTCCAATCTATTTTTAGAATATTTAATATTGCTTTATTGATAAAACAATTGTGAATAATGTTTATAAAATTCAAATGTTTGCAATAGATGATGACAGTAAGTACTAAGTACTTATTCTAAGTAAATAAATGGCTTAAAAATATTCAGTTGATAGGTCTTGCCATATAATAAGTAATTATCACAAAAAGCTTTATTGATATAGATATTCAAACTGTGAATGAGTAAATAATATAGAACTCAATATCTGTTAGAACCAAAAGGTTATTATTTAAATCTATTTGGACTCAGCTGGAGAGCTGAAGATTCTCAGAATATTTATTTTTTTTACAAATAGGAATTATCACTGAATAAAGATGATTCTATTGTAGAAATTTAAAATAATTAAATATTCATGATGAGAAAGCATTGATTTTTTGGTGAATAGCTTTATTTGAATTTTGCTTGATATCATAAATATGCATTGAGATGGTTTAAAACAGTTGATTTATAAAGCAACATTCTATATCAACCATAAGTGCTATTTTTTACTATTGACATCATCAACAAGCTGGTATATTACTAGATGAGAAAAAACAGCCTTTTTGTTTAAGCTAACAAGATGAAATCAATTACAACAAAATGATAATATTAATCTACATTTTATCATGGCTGTCTTATTTCTCTTTGATCAACAAATCAATACATTTCATTAGAAATGCAGAATAAGGCAAAGGAGAAATTTTCTTTTAGTAATTATACATTTTAATAATTTGTTTTAAGAATGAAATGTCAATTGCTCTATTCATTATCTTAAATTAAGAAGAGGTAACAAAATATTATTAAATATGTATGACACAGTAAAATAGACAATCTTCAGTACTATATTAGGGCCAATTAAGGTGGTGATGATTTAGATGGCTTCTCAGTCCCATATTACTCCAACTCTGGTAGCCCTAATTAATGCTCACCTATAGGCTGTTTCCTTTTAGACTCTGCAATCAAGCCTTTCCTAAGTAATGATTTAGATATAAAGAACACTGATTGTCATTAGGTTATTGCCTCTCTATTCAGTCATGTTGATTGATACCATCTTCTAACGTTGGTATTCCCTCTCCAATCCTTGTTGGCAAGGCTTCCTGTTCTGTTTTGTTTTTTAATTTTTCTTCTCACTAGCATTTCTTCTTTGTAACTGTTCCTACTTTTTTTCTCAAATATTTTCATGATTAAATGACATTTCTATTGTATCACAACATCTTTGAAGGAAGGAACCTGGAGTCTTTTAAACATCTTTATCCTTCCTATGGTGCCTATAACAAAACCCTGAACATAGTAACTATTCACTGAAAAAACTAATGAATGATCCATCATAATAAACTGCTCCATGGTTATGGCATAGAAGTGAAGGAAAAGGTAGATCCAGGGAGAAAGGATTAGGTGTAGTGAAGGAAAATAAAGTGATATATAAAAAAGACCTGAAAGGGCAGAAAAAAGGCATAGGAGACATGCTGATATAGATAAGCTGGCAAATAGACCAAAACATAAGTAAAAACAGAATGAATGAAAAAGCACTTTAGGAGCCTACAAGATACCAGTCATAATTAAGCAATGGGAATATAAATACAAAAAAAAAGTCTCTTTGCTCAAGCCATTTATATTCTCTCCCTCTCACTCCTAGCACAACCTTCATTATTTCTGCATTAGCCTTTCTGAAACACATACAGACACATACAAACATTCAATCTGTGCTCTGAGTCCATCAAATTTCTATCAAAAGATGGATAGCATATTTATCTTGAGTCTTCAAGAATTATGGAATAGTATATTGATCAGATGTTCTAAGTTTTTCAAAATTGTTTTTATTTACAATATTATTGTTATTGTATAAAATGTTCTCCAGGTAATGTTCTCTTCCCTCTGCATCACCTAATATAAACATTTCTATATTTATTTCAAATCATCTTCATTATTAATTATAGAAAAATAGTATTCTATCACATACAAATACCATAATTTGTCCAGCCCTCCTCCAACTAGTATCTACAGAGTTTCTAATTCTTAGCTACATCCAAGAACTGCTATACATATTTTTTGAGCTATGGATTCTTTTCCTTTCTTAACTATCAAACAATTATACTCATTACACATGCCAACAAGGTTATGCTTATGATTCTGCAAGCTATGCCTCATCAATATGTGAACTTAGAATTAACAGAAAAGCAGGCTGGTTGTGAAGAAACAGAAGAACTAAAGACCAAATTGCCAACATTTGCTAAATTGTGGAAAAAGCAAAGATGTTCCAGGAAAAAAAAAAGACATCTATTTCTGCTTCATTGCCTACGTTAAAGACTTTGTGTAGATCACAATATAATATGGCAAGTACTCAAAGAAAAATGTGTGCCAGATCTTACTCATTTCATGAGGAACTTGTATATAGGCTAAGAAGCAATAGTTAGATTTCAATATTGAACAACGAATTGGTTTAAGATTGTAAAAGGATTACAAGGAAGTATGTTGTCACTTTAACTTAAATGCAAAATATATTATGCAAATGCTACAATGGATGAATTAAAAGCTAGAATTAAGATTGCTGGGAGAAATATCAAGAATGTCAGATATTCAATTGTTACCATTCTGGTGGAAGAAAATCAAGAGAAATTAATGAAGCCTCTTGAGGAGCATGAAAGAAGAAAATATAAAAGCTGGCTTGAAGCTTAAGATAAAAAGAAAAAAGCACTTAAGATCAACTTGGCAACTGGTTATATCATTTCCTGGCAAATAGAAATAGCAGAAATGGAAGCAGTATCAGATTTTATATTCTTTGGTTTTAAAGATCACTGCAGACAGCAACAGCAGCTATAAAACTAAAATATGCTTGCTTTTTGTTAGAAAATCTGTGGCAAATTTGGACAACATACTAAAAATCAGAGATATCACTTTGCCAACAAAGGTCTATATAATCAAAACTAGGATTTTTTTCCCTAGGGGCAATGTTTGGCTGTGAGAATTGGACTATAAGGAAATCTGAGTCCTGCAGAATTGATGTTTTTGAGGTGTTGAAGAAGGCTGTTGAGAGTTCCTTGGACAGCAAGGAGATCAAAATACTTAAATCAATTCATATCAAATGCTAAAGCTGAAGTTTAAATACTTTGGCCTTATAATGAGAAGATGGAAATCACTGATAAAAAAACTGATGCTGAGAAAGATAGTATCACAAGCAATGGACTTGTAGTTTGACAGCTTTTAGAGATAGAAGAGAGTAAGAAGAGCTTGGTGTGCTGTTGTCCATGATATCACAAAAAATCAGATATGAATGAATAGTTGAACAACCACTACCAACACTGCATTAATGTTTCTGTTTTCTACCATCCCTTCTAATATTTGTAATTTTCTTTTTTTGGCCAACTCCAATAATTTGATGGGTATGAGATAGAATTTTAGAGTTGTTTCAATGTGCATTTTTAAATTATTAGATATTTATGGCATTTTTTCCTATGATTATTGATAGTTTAGAATTTATTCTCTGCCTACTCATATCTTTTGAACATTTATTAATTGGGGAATGACTTTTTCTTATAACTGAATCAGTTTCATATATATTTATATATTTGAAATGAATTTTTTTCAAAGAAATGTTACAAATATTTTTCCTTGCTTTACCCACTTCTCTTATAATTTAACTTAATTTTTTGGGTGGAACTTTTAAAAATATTTGATCAAAATTAACTATTTTATCTCCTGTGATCTTCTCTATCTCTGGTCTGATCAAGAAACTTTTCCTATCCATTAAATTCTTTGTTCCTCTAACGTGTAGAATGTCACCTTTTATTTCTAAGCTGTGTATCCATTTGGAGACTTAAAGAGCTCTTATTTTAATTGAAGAAGACAACACATTTTTAGAAGAGTGGTGACTATAGGAGAGAATTTTTATCTATGGAATCATGAAATTTGTGAATGGACTCACTAAATTGTCAATTATCATTGCCTTCCATAATGGGAATTGTAAAAGTGATTTGATTACTGTTCCTAGTACAAGAAGTGGAAATAGATGGAGGGTACTTATATGGTATTATGGAAGATATCAAGATACCTAGATAACTGATGCTCTCCTAATGCAGGGATTGGTCCTTAACCTTTGGATTCCTTCAGCAGTCTGATGAAGCCTAAATACTCTACAGAATTAAATAGTTATTTCCTATAATCATAATTGAAAGAAATGCTATATTTCAATTAGAGGTTAGTGGAAATAAAGAAGTAACTTTCTCTCTTCCAAAGTTTACAGATTGCTTGAAATAAGAACTCAGATATAATGGATGGCTGGAAAGGAAGTAAAGCATGGTCTGAGGCTGGAAAGATATAGATGAAGCATATGGAAACAGACACAAATATAACAAAAGATAGAAACACAAGTACCTAAAAATAAAGACAATGATTAATAAAAGGAGAGAGAGAGAAGAAAGAAGAGAAATCATAAAGAAAACCAAAAATGGAGAGAAACAGAAAAAGGCCCAAAATATAAATTTAAAAAAAGAGAGAGAGGTCCAGATACCAGTAAAATGACATTAAGAGATTAACACCCTTGAAAAAGACAATCTTTGATATTGTAACATCCACATTTTGTGACTTTTTGAGATAACCCTGATAAAGAATTGAAAAAAAAAACATGCTATATTTTTACAACCACAGATACAAATGGGTATATTGCCTTCTGTTATTTCTAATTATCGAATGGAATTATGGCAAGGAATATATTTGAGTTAAGGGTTAGAAATTCTCTAGGCAGAGAATGAAGGATTGGAGAAGGATGAAGAGAATACTTGGAAGACAAGTAACCTCATGGTATTAACCTAGTTTCATTTACTGTCTTGAAGCAAGAATATTTCTAAATCTTACTTCCCCTAAAAAAAATTCCTTCTTAACATCCAGCTATCAATATTCTTTAGGAATCTTCTTACAAATAATAATATTTAAACAAAACTTAAGGAAGCCTAGTAATGAATAAGCATAAGAAAACTGCCTTTTAGAAAATATAGGCTTATTTATCTGCTATATATTGAACAGAGTGCAAGGAAAATTTTCCATAGTCATTTATGTTAGTTCACTCTCTTGTGCTAATTGAGGCTTGGAGAGTGGTATGGAAGAAACAGTAACAGATCGATTTATTATCCTATCTTTCTTTCCTGAATTTAACACATATGCAGAATTATACAACTTAAAATGGAATGGAGAAGAAGGATAATATAAACTTTAGTAAAAACTTTAAAAGCAATCTCAATTAAAGGCTCTTTCCCTAAATGTTATCCTTTCTGTTTCCAGACTGACTTGAAATTATTGTTTAATCTAAGATATAGCATCCCTTAGAATAATGATCCTTTGGTATTTTTTCAAATCAAAGATTATTCTGGATTTAGAGAAAAGGAAATTTTAGATGCATCATTGGTTGCCACAATAATGATACTTAGATGTCACCAAATTTGAGAATGAGTATGACCCTATTTGACATCTTAAATAGTATACAATTTTAGGAAAAGCAGAATTTCAGAATAGCCATTATAAGATATACTCTGTTTTCATAACAGGTATTCATTGAGTGCCAACTACTGTATTTAATGAATGCTCTGAGAGGCACTCTAGAGGATGAACAAATAACCCAGCACCTTTCCTGATTTGGGTGAATGTATAGTCTTTTTGAGGAGATATAAAACATATCAGAGATTATATGAGATTATAAACAAATTAAAAACAAGACATTGGAATTTGGATCTACCAAAACTATTCTCCAGACAATATGGTTATAAGATATGATTGCCTTGGATTCTCTCTAAGAGGATTTAATTACTAAAGTACTAATAGAATCTCACTGTTCAGAAATCTTACAATTTAAAATTTCAGCCTACCTCAATAATAAAGCTTACAGGAGATAGAGCAAACTGCAGAGTAGAAACCAAACATATATTAATATGTAGAAACTCCAAGCATGAAATGGAGTGGTATGAATGCTAATAACATTTTTATAATGTTTTAGGGTTTAAAAGCATTTGAACACATTTTCCCAGTGAACCCTTAAAATAATCCTATGAGGTAGGTCTTGTTGTTAATGTTCTCATTTTACAGATGAGGAAATTAGAACTAAGAGAAATTGAGTGACTTGCCCAGGATCGTACAGCAAGTGAATGAGAACTTGAATCAAAGTCTGGTATGCCATCTATTATGCCATACTGGACATTAAACTGGTTGAGACTGCTTAGAAGAAATAATGTTTTTAGACTGATTCTGAAGCATGTGATGGACATTGTTTCAGGACAAAAAAAAAAAAGGATGGATAAAGAATTCACAGTTTCTTTGTATAGACAGAAGACATTATATGCACTGAGATAAATAATGTAGAAAGATATACATATGTTTAATGTATAATCATAGGATAATTATATGTTAAATTATTTATGATTATGTTTGGGGAAATATTATTGATTTAACCACACGAATACATATAATTTGTCAGAGAATCGCTACTAAGTGAGCTATAGACATGACTATAGTATCCTGCTCTATCTTCGACATTATCATCTTGCCAATAATGTCAGACAAATTCTTAATTCTTACCATTGAAATGTAGAAATCACATGCTAATTGCAATCATCAAAGTCAGTAGAATATACTTGTTGAGGACACTACTAAAATGGCACTGGTGCACCTGTTCATGGGAGATTCAGATTTACTTTTATCAAGCTTTTAAATTTGCATGGCATAATTTTTCCCTTTAGATTTAGTCTATTATATACACAGTATTCAGCATGTGCATGTACTAAAATCTTGGAAAAGTTGATTCTTAAATTTTCATTAGAAAATTTTAGCATCTTGGACTAAAATATTATGCCACTGTGGGGGAGAGGGGAGAAAGATACATTATGATATTCCTAAGAAGAGCATTTGGGTTTGTTCAACCATCTCAATTATTCAGTTAACATGTAGTTCAAAAATTGAGCTACAGAAACTAAAATGTATTTCTAAGAGATAAATACAACATATCTGGTAGGACAGTGCTATCTACAGAGAATTGTGAATAATATTTCATAAATGATTTGTGAAACCAGAAACCCCTTGTTTTGAAGAATTCACATTATATTCCTATATAAGAATGGAATTGTATCAAATAATCCTAATGCAGAAGGAGAAGAAAATAAAAAAGAAATAATGAAGAAAGGAAAGGGACAAAAAAAGAAAATACAGAAGGGGAGTACAGAAAGAAATAGGAAGAAGGCAAAGGCTGTTGATCTCACAAGACAATCTTTTCTAATTCATCTTATTCCTCCCTTCACACTCACATATGCTTGCATACACACATACAACTTGTCTTGCTTTCTAATAGAAATAAAAGTTCTTATCCATCTGAAAAAGTCAGTACTACTATGATATATTTATTCAATGGAGATTAAATGCTTTACTCTAGATAACTAAATAATCTGAATCCTAAGTGTCACAGATTTCAGAATGGAGCATGCTTGCCTTCTAAGAAGGAGGTTATTTTGTTTAGCCTGACAGTGGAATTTAGTCCAATATGTAAAGAAAATTATATCACTTTTCCAATGAGTGGGAAGAATATTTACATTTGCTATGATGCCATTCCAGGCATATAACTATAATTCAAAAAAAAGGAAAAGAGAAGAGGCTTTTTTGGTACATAAATGCAGCAATATATTCATATCCTTCATATTATTTGCCAATTATGTTGTATTATTAAAAAACATCAAATAATGCTGAGCTATAAGCTAGCAAAAAAAGAGAGAGAGAACCATTTTCTTTCACCAGCTAATTGAAGGAATTACAATTTACTCTGTCTGTGGTAAGTATATCTTAGGAATATCAGTAGTACTCTGCTCTGATCAGTTTTAGTCTTAGAATCAGAAAAAAAAAGATATGGTAGGAGGAGAGAATGCAAAGAAAAATGTTAAATATAGAAAATCCTATTCTTTAGAATCAAGTTGGATTTGTTTTACTTCTAGGGATTTCAGTTTATGCTATCAAGAAGTTTAAATAATTGTCCCCAAGGCCCTCTCTTCCCTGTGGTCAAAGGGTCACAGAAGAATAAATAGGATTTAGGTAAGGGCATTATTAAGTCTTTATAACTTTGCCAATACAGTCTTCTCTTCTCTTAGTTAAAGATATTTATCCATCCACATTCATTACATTCTCATCCTCTTCACTCAGAAGCACTCCTTCTCTGTCTCTTCTCTGCTCTCATCAATCCAGGGATTCTCCACTTTTTACTCTTATTATGATAGTATTAACATCATCTTTTTACTCATTGTTCTAGATGACCGGGATCCATTCTATAGTCTTCTGTCCTTCTCAAGTGGTCATCATAGCTACTCTCCAATTTTGAATAACCTTATCCCTAGCATGTCAAAACAAAGCTGAAAAAACTGTTGCAAAAGATGAAGTGGTCTTCTACTAAATCTTGTTCAGGTTGAATTAACCCATCCAGTTCTTCCTACGGATCACAAATTAAGAACTACAAAGGAACATTAGAAATCATCTAATCTAAGAAGTTCATTTTTTGCCAGTGGAAGAAAATGACACTAAGGGTTGATCAATTAATTTTTCCAGAATCACACAATTAGTAAGTGATATAGCTAAGATTCCATCCTAAGATCTCTGACTCCAAATCCACCCATTTTCCAGTGTACCCCGATATTCCCTTGCCATTTTACTTATTCTTTTGCCATATTGCCTATATCATTTGTCCAGATAAAACCTTTCAGAGTAGTCATTTCATTCTCTACATACATAAACTCATTTGATTGCCCATACTGAGAAAACCAACCAAGTCACTAAAGAAGAAAAATCACATTCAAAGAAACTGAAGAACTTGATGACCGTGATTAATCTAATTAGTCAAAACAGCAGAACCATTTGTTACTGTTGACACAGAATTAGGCAAGTCAGGCTAACATAAAGAAAAAAAAATCTAATCACTCCATATTCACAAAGTTATGAAGACAAAGAGTCCTTGTATTATCACTTAACTCAAAAGGTTTTTTAGAATCACTTTGTAATTAAAGAAGCATGTAGATATCTTTTTGGCACAGTGGAAGAGTGATGGTCCTACAGCCAGAAAGAGTTGACACACTATAAACATATATAAAGCACACACACAATCCAACCATCCATCCATCCACCTATCCATCCACATATATATATATATATACATATATATATACACACACATGTATATGTATGTATACATATATACACATATATGTATATATACATATACATATATACACATATACATATATGTATATATATGTATAATGCATAGATATGTACAAATATATAAAAATATTTTAAAAGTAAAGAAAAAGTGTGATGAAAAACTGATCTAGGGTGGTATGTCCTATAAGTATAGATAAGGGAGAAAACTTGAGTTACATTGTAGGGGTAGAAAACAAAAGATGGCAACTAATTGAATATGGGGGAATCAGAGAAAACAAAGCATTATATAAAATTCATAGTGGGAATATAAGTTATTGGGATTCTTGAGAGGAATAGGTAATATAGGACAAAGATGGGGGTATTGGAGGGAAAAATAATGCATTATATTTTGACATGCCTACAGATAACCATTTGAAATGTGAGACAATTAGGGAGGACAGCAGATAGAATCTTAGGCATGGAGTGAGGAAGACTTGAATTGAAATCTGTCCTCAATCACTTACTAGTGGTGAGACCTTGGACTATTCACTTGACACTTGTTTGTCTCAGTCCTCTCAACTGTAAAATGGGCATACTAACAGTACTTACCTCCCCTGTGAAGGTTAAATAAGATCATAATTGTAAAGCACTTAGTATAGTGCCTATACATAGTCAGCACTATAGAAATATTATTATTAATATTTTGTTATTTTTAACAAATAGAAAAATGGTCATACAAGACTGGAAAGGAACTTCAAGTAGAGTAAGGGCAATTATGTAAAAGTTCACTGAAGTGAAGAAAGATACATACAATTTCACTAATTCTGTAGATAATTATTCATGTAGTACATATTTTTACATGTAAACATGACTGTACAGCACAAGATGTACACATGTGTAATAAAATTCAAATCATCACAAATTCATGCTTATTGACTAGTTATTAAAATCATTAATGATATTCCTCCACATAATCAATTTGAGTCTTAGAAAAATTAATTCAATTAATCATAAATGAATAGAATGTTGTACAATTCATAGGAAACATTATCATAAAAATTGCTTAAGCAATGAAACATGTAATATGATTATCAGTGTTTATAAATTAATAATACATTTGTCTTAATGCTGAGAGGATAAAATAAATGTAAAAACATGTTAATAGACAAAATATTTAAAGGAATTACATGTTCTTTTTCTTTATGTGTGTGTTTGATTATCTACACTTATATGCTATCACAATTAGAGATAAATATCTAATTTTAAAAACGTGTATGTATGAATATATAAAAACATACAATTAATGTATTTAAATATATAATATGCCTTCATATTTATTACATAAATATGAGACGGAGTTCATCCTGCAAAAAAAGGAAACTTATATGGCTTCTTTGGCTGGGAATAAGGTGTGTGGGAAATTTCCAGATTTAAAGAAATAGTATAGGTCCTGGACCTTTGGCTAAAATCCTAAAATACTTATATGGTCAGCCTAAAAACCTACCATATAAACAGGTGAGAAAAGATTGTTTTTGTTTTTTTGTTTTTTACCTGAGATCTAGATCACTCCCCTGAACCTTGTCCAGTGCCATAAATAACTCAGTCATAGAATTTCAGGAAAAGAAGACACCTAAGCAGTAAAACAGTTCAATGTGTACTTGGAAAAAATACCACAAGACAAGCAGTAATCCAGGTTTGTAAACCCTTAATGAAGAAGAAATTATTACCTTTTGAGTTATCCATTCATTTATCATATACTTTTGAATTTAAATCTTTTAACATACTACCTAGCACACTGATATTGCTTCCAGCCTCCTTTGCAATCATTGTCTAGGGACCTTACCCAGCAACTTCCTCTTCAGGTGGTGCTTTATTGTAGTTATTTATTCATTTTAGTCAGGTCTGACTTTTTATGACCTCATTTTTTTTTGTCAAAGATATTGAGGTGGTTTACCATTTCCTTCTCTAGCTTATTTTACCAGATGAGGAGCTGAAGCAAATATGGCTAAATGACTTGCCCAGAGTCACACATCCACTAAGTGTCTGAGGCCAGATCTAAATTCAGATCTTCTTGATTCCAGATCAGGCTCCAGCAAACTGCCCCAAGTGCTGCATCCCCTGCCTTTTCAATACTGATTGCTCAGAAAAGAACATTTTTACCACCAAACACCTTGATACTGCCAAATGGTTCAATTTCATAAAAGAAATGTGGTTTCTTAATGAGATGATAGAAGTTTCATTGCACTTTGTACTTATGCTGCAGCATCTTGAAATACATGAGACCTCTCTATTTGTCCTGCTGTTACAATCTAAGAATGATTGGAAATTTTCCGTAGAAAAATTTTTTGGTGTCTCCATCTACTAGAATGTAAGCTCCTTAAGGTTAAGTACTCTCACTGCAGTATTTGGCATATAGTAGGAGCATAATAAATAGGACTTTTAATCAATCAATCCATTAATTCAATCAATTTGTAACAAATCAATTAAATTTGTGAATTTAAATCTTTTAACCTAATCAACTTTTATTGAAATTAAATTCATTTTATTAGATTCTTCCTATTTTTACTGCCTGTCAAGTTCCTTTTGAATCTTGCTTCTGTCATTCAGTATGTTAACCATAACTCCCAACTTTTTATCCATATATTTATATATATAATACCATCTTGGCCTTTATCTAAGCAATTAATAAAATGTTAACCAATACAACGCCCAAAACAATTTCCTGAAGCAGTTTAATAAAGACTTCTTTCCAAGTTAACTTCAAATCTTTAGTAACTATTCTTTGAGGCTACTAAGCCTCACAATAGGAAGTAGTAGACATTTATTGCTCTAATTTATCTATGGTGAAATAGAGGATTCTCTTCTTAAGTCCTTAAATCATATTAATGACATTTTTCCAGTTGGATGATAGCATCTAACAAACTCCTACAGTTGTTTTAATAATAGCAGCAAATATTTAGATATCACTTTAAAGTTTGTAAAGTATTTTATATATAATATCCATTTTCTGTGATGCCAAGGTTTTGTTTTTGTTTTTTTTCTTTAAGCCAAGTTTCTTCTCTATCACTGAAAGGATGACAATTTAAATCTTTGATATATTTAACCTGGAGGTCTAGCATAATTGATTCATGAAATTAGTTGTAGCCTAGAATACAATATGAGAAGTTCATTCAATCCTGAAAAAAAATTGAAAATGAAGTGATTTTATAATTTGTTTTTTATGCTTAAAATTTTAGTCTGTCCTGACTCATGGTAGAAAAGCAAAAGACCAACGATTTGTCACCTGTATGTTGGTTTAGCAAAATTATAAATAGAAAAAAACTATTACCACAAGGTCACTCACCAGGTGATACTTTTTTATGGAGAGTCACAGAAACTTTAAGAATTGTCTGTGAAAAAGGAGTGATGGGTATCATTGGACAGAATACTTGCACTGATTTAATCACATATCCTGTAATTGTTGAAAGTAATAAATAACTCAGAACATCATTCTGTGCTTTGATATAATATATTCACATTAGATAAACTATTCTCACTATCAAATTCCTTGATTGCTTTTATATCTTCCCTACTTTGTATTCTATGTTTATACATTTTCAATATATACAATTAAATCCACTTCAGCAAACATTTTAGAACCTACTATGTACTTGGAGCAGGACTAGTTGCTTAATTTACTAGTATAAAACCAAAATGTATTTTAAAATCAAAGAGTTTACATTATGCTATATAATTAAGCAAGTCAGTACATCCAATATTCAATGGGGAAAAACCATATCCCTTGAGTATTTTCTCAAATATAAATTATTTTTGTCTGATTTTGTGAACATGAAGAACCGAACTAAAATTGTACATCAATAGAGGGAAAGACAAATTAGAGATTCTACAAATCTGCCTGGTTTCTCTCAATTTATTTAAAAAAATAATAAGCCATTTGAGTAGATAGCAGTAATGTCAATGCCAGTGAAAGTTGTGACTGGAAAATAGTTTTCTACTTCAAAAATAAATGTTTTGGCTTAACTCCAACATTTATTTTCTATAAATGCCTAAGCATTTATCATGCAGCAGGAGACCATTATCCAGTCAGAACGTTCAATTCCTTTGACATTATCTCTTAAGTAAAACAGTAACAGTTAGAATAAAGGACTTACTGATTGAAAGAGTACTTTCATATGCAAGGTATATGAACAAATACTGTAGATAAAACTTACCCCCTTAATCATCATTTGATGTGAAAACTGCAACTATATTCTATTCTCCCAACAAATTTTCTAATAAGGATCAATAGAACAGGAAAGTAAGGAACATGTCAAAATAAGGAACCTAGATAGTTATTGTGCCTGCATTTTCTATTTTAGGTTAAGTATATTCCTTTCAATTTCATTTTGTTAAATGGGTTTGTTGAATTCAATTATTTGAAATCATTTGGAATGCCCCTTGATCATATGTATACTAAGAAGCTTCCTATTTTTGATCATAGAGAATATCCACACTGGATAATGGACTAACTTTAGTTACATATCTCTCTATTAGAACAATGGATATGTTTATTTCTGGTTCTAAAAATAGGGAGATTATATGATTTAGAGCTGAAAGGGACCATTGAAACAATGTAGTATGAATCTTCTATTTTATAGTTGAGAAAACTGAGGATTAGAAAGTTTATGTGTTTGTTGAATTAAATATATTTCCTTCTGGCCATACATGATAATAACAGAAGCAGAATTTCAACCTATATCTTTAGGTGATCTTTTCTCCATAACATACTAACTTAGAAGAATAAATTCATTTTAATTGTTAATGGTTTTTGAAACATGCTGTGAAAATATAATTGTACCTTGAACTATTTGGCTGAATCCCTGATATTCAGATGGCTTAAAATTTGATGAGATATAGTTAAAATGAGAGATGTAATAGTAGAATTGAAAAGAATGAAATGATTCAGCAAAATAAATAAAGAATATTATTATCAATGAGAGAAGCAAACATAATTTAGGAAAATTTTGTTAATAAGTGAAAAGTGATTTAACCACAGAAAAGCTTTGCAAGGGTCAATGTTGAAAAATTACCTATGCATATGTTTTGCAAATAAAAAATTTTAACAAAAAAAACATATTTAAGCATAGGAAGAGGTAATTTCTCAGGAAATGACCCATATTAAAACCCAAGTACAAGTAACTGGTTCTTTAAGGTAAAGTAAGTTAGGTCAACAAGTATTTATTCAGCACCTATTATGTGTTAAGCAGCAGAAATGCAAAGAAAGGAGAAGGGATTCTGGGAAAATGGCAGAGTAGGTCAGAAAATTCTAAGATCTCCAGATTTCCTCCACAAACAAGACAAAAATAGTATCTCAGAATGAAGGTAAAGCTTTAAAAATAAACAAGAATTGGGGCAAAACAGTTGTTCTCCTAGAACAACCTGAGAAGATCTGAAGAAAAATCCCAGGATGGAGATTTGGCCCATATGAAGTGCAAACACCACTAGGCTAATTCCACTGAAGCAACAAGAGGTGAGTCCTATATCTAGGGGAAGTAGCATTGGCCTCAGCCACAAGAATTTTCATCTATCAAACAGTGGATGGAATTGGGCATCTAAGTGGGGGAAGACTGAGGGAATGTCTGCTGATAAGGGATGCCAGGTCCAGCTGTGCTGCCCAGATATGATCCTGGGCAAGAAGGATACAGTACTTGCCTGGTGAGTGCAGAAGCAGTGCAGTAGCTGCTGGCTCTGGGTACTTACAAGAGGGCACACTCTTTAGTTTGGTTCCAGGCCAGAAGGGAGAACTGAGGCAAGAGGCAAAATCCCCTGCAACCAAATACTAAAAGTCATTATACGAAAAAGCTGCTATTAAAAAAAAAGAGAGAGAAAATATGAAATATCTCCTAAGAAAAACAACTGACTTGAAAAATAGATCTAGGAGAGACAATCTAAGGATTATTGGACTTCCTGAAAGCCATGATGAAAAAAAGAATCTAAACACTATCTTCCAGGAAATCCTGAAAGAAAACTGCCCTGAGGTTGTAGAATCAGAAGGCAAAATCACCATTGAAAGAATTCACCTATCACCTCCTGAAAGAGACCCCAAAATTAAAAGCCCAAGGAATATCATGGCTAAATTTCAGGACTATCGCACCAAGGAAAAGATTTTGCTAGCAGCTAGAAAGAAACAATTCAAATACCGAGGATCTATAATTAGAATCATACACGATCTGTCAGTCTCCACATTGAAGGATCGAATGGCCTGGAACCAGATATTCTGAAAGGCAAAGAAACTTGGATTACAGCCAAGAATAACCTATCCTGTTAGAATGAACATTATCCTCCAGGGAAGAAGATGGTCATTTAATGATATAGGTGAATTTCACCTATTTCTAATGAAAAGACCAGATATGAACAAAAAATTTGACCTTCAAACACAGAACTCAAGAGAAGCATAAAAAGGTAAAAAGGAAAGGACTATTGAGATCTTTATTTCTACTATGGGGATACTTAAAGATTGGGGGTATAATTTGATATTACTTTGATAATAAGAAAAAGAAAACCAGAGGGGGAAAGGCTATCATACTGGGGGAAAGAGGGAAAAGGTGGTAAAATAAGGTTAAAAAAAGGAAATAAAAATAAGGTAAAATCTCATGAAGAGGCCAAGAAAACCTAATATAATTGAGGAAAAGAAGGGAGGGAGATGAGCATTGTGTAAATCTTACACTCATCAGATTGGGCTCTAAAAGTGTATATCAGACACATTTGGTTTCACAGAGAAACTTGTCCTTCCTTATAGGGAAGTGGGAGGGAAAGGAGAAAAATAAAGGGATAGACTAGTAGAAGGGAAATTAGAAGAATCAGAGGAAAGGAGTAAAAAAAGGGGAGGTGCTCCAAAGGGGGGAGGATTATTTGCAGGAAGGGGTCATCAAAAGCAAAATACTGAGGAGGGGGGAAAGAAGAAAGGGGAAAGGAAAGGGAAAAACATAATTTGGGTAAATAAGATGGCAGGAAATACACAATTAGTTATTCTAACTGTGAATGTGAATGGGATAAACTTTCCCATAAAGCAGAAGCAGATAGCAGACAGGATTAAAAACCAGAATCCAACAATATGTTGTCTACAAGAAACACATCTAAAGCTTAGTGACACATACAGGGTGAAAGTAAAAGGCTGGAGCAGAACCTATTATGCTTCAGGTGAACAAAATAAAAAAAAACAAAACAAAACAAAAAAAAAAAAAAACAGGTGTAGCAATCCTGATAAAAGATCAAGTAAAAGCAAAGATAGAGCTAATCAAAAGAGATAAGGAAGGAAACTATATTTTATTAAGGGTACCATAAAAAAGGTAGGAATATCAATACTAAATATATATGCACCAAGTGGTATAGCATCCAAATTCCTAGGGGAGAAATTAAAAGGGATGCAAGAAGAAATAGACAGCCAAACTATACTAGTGGGGGTTCTCAACCTTGCTCTCTCAGAATTAGATAAATCAAACCACAAAATAAATAAAAAAGAAGTTAGGGAGGTAAACCAATTGTTAGAAAAGTTAGGTATGATAGATCTTTGGAGAAAATTGAATGGAGACAGTAGGGAGTTTACTTTTTTCTCAGCAGTTCATGGAACTTAAACAAAAACTGACCATGTATTAGGGCATAAAAACCTCAAAATCAAATGCAGAAAGGCAGAAATAGTAAATGCATCTTTTTCAGATCATGATGCAATAAAAATCACATGCAATATAAGGCCAGGAGATAATAGACCAAAAGTTAATTGGAAATTAAATAATCTAATCCTGAAGAATGAATGGGTGAAAGAGCAAATCATAGACACAATCAATAATTTCATCCAGGAGAATGACAATAAGGAGACAAAATGCCAAAATTTGTGGGATATGGCCAAAGCATTTATAAGGGGCAATTTTATATCTCTAGATGCTTACTTGCATAAAATAGAGAAAGAAAAGATCAATGAATTGGGCTTATTATTAAAAAAAACTAGAAAAAGAACAAATTTAAAACCCTCAATTAAATACCAAATTGGAAATTCTAAAGATAAAAGGAGAAATTACTAAAATTGAAAATAAGAAAACTATTGAATTAATAAATAAAAATGAGTTGGTTTTATGAAAAAAACCAACAAAATAGATCAGCCTTTAGTTAATTTGATAAGAAAAAGAAAGAGAAAAATCAAATTGTTAGTCTCAAAAATGATAAGGGAGAACTTTCCTCCAATGAAGAGGAAATTAGAGCAATAATTAGGAGTTACTTTGCCCAACTTAATGCCAGTAAGTTTGATAATCTAAATGAAATGGAGGAATATCTACAAAAATATAGATTTCCCAGGGTAACAGAAGAGGAAATAAATTATTTAAATAGTCACATATTAGAAAAAGAAATAGAACAAGCTATTAACCAACTCCCTAAGAAAAAATCTCCAGGGCCAGATAGATTTACATGTGAATTCTACCAAATATTCAAAGAACAATTAATTCCAATACTATACAAACTATTTGAAAAAATAGGGACAGACGGTATACTACCAAATTCCTTCTATGATACCAATATGGTGCTGATAGCTAACCCAGGTAGGGTGAAAACAGAGAAAGAAAACTATAGAACAATTTCCCTAATAAATATTTATGCAAAAATCTTAAATAAGATATTAGCAATGAGATTACAGAAAGTCATCCCCAGGATAGTACACTATGACCAAGTAGGAATGCAGGGCTGGTTCAATATTAGGAAAACTATCAGCATAATCAATTATATTAATAGCCAAACTAACAAAAACCATATGATTATCTCAATAGATGCAGAAAAAGCATTTGATAAAATCTAACACCCATTCCTATTAAAAACACTAGAGAGTATAGGAATAAATTGGCTTTTCCTTAAAATGATTAGTAGCAACTACTTAAAATCATCAGCAAGCATCGTATGTAATGGAGACAGACTAGAACCATTCCCAATAAGATCAGGAGTGAAACAAGGCTGCCCACTGTCACCATTACTATTTAATATGTATTAGAAATGTTAGCTTTGGCAATAACAGAAGAAAAAGAGATAAAAGGATTTAGAGTAGGTAATGAAGAAACCAAGTTATCACTCTTTGCAGATGACATGATGGTATACTTAGAGAACCCTAGAGACTCAACTAAAAAACTACTAGAAACAATTCACAACTTTAGCAAAGTTGCAGGATTCAAAATCAATCCACATAAATCATCAGCATTTTTATATATTACCAACAAAGTTCAGCAGCAAGAGATATAAAAAGAAATTCCATTCAAAATAACAGATGATAGTGCAAAATATTTGGGAATCTGCCAAGGAAAAGTCAGAAACTATACAAACTAAACTACAAAACACTTTCCACACAAA
>JAJPUD010000125.1:850698-873178 GCA_023553655.1 Myrmecobius fasciatus
GGCTGAGAAATAGAGTAGTCGATCAGTAACAAAGGATAGGATCACAGGACAAACTAGGCAATAACTATGTAATTTAGTGTTCGCTAAACCCAAAGACCCCAGCTTTTGAGATAAGTACTCACTATTCGTCAAAAACTGCTGGGAAAATTGGAAACTAGTGTGGAAGAAATTAGGCCTTGACCCACACCTAACACCACATACCAAAATAAGATAGAAATGGGTTCATGATGTAGGTATAAAGAGTGATATTATAAGCAAATTAGAGGAACAGAGGATACTTTACCTGTCAGACCGGTGGAGATGGAATAAATTTATGTCCAAAGAAGATTTGGAACTCTTAATCGAACACCAGATAGATAATTTTGATTATATTAAGTTAAAAAGCTTCTGTACAAACAAAACTAATGCAGACAAGATTAGGAGGGAAGCATCAAATTGGGAAATCATCTTTACATTTAAGTGTTCTGACAAAGGTCTCATCTCTAAGATATATAGAGAATTGTCTCATATTTATAAGAATTCAAGCCACTCTTCAATAGATAAATGGGTAAGGGATATGAACAGACAATTTTCAGATGATGAAATTAAAACCATTTCTAGTCATATGAAAAGGTGCTCCAAATCACTATTGATCAGAGAAATGCAAATTAAGACAACTCTGAAATACAACTACACACCTGTCAGATTGGCTAAAATGACAGGAAAAGATAATGATAAATGTTGGAGGGGATGTGGGAAAGCTGGGACACTAATACATTGTTTGTGGAACTGTGAAGGGATCCAACCATTCTGGAGAGCAATTTGAAGCTATGCTCAAAAAGTTATCAAACTGTGCATACCCTTTGACCCAGCAGTGTTTCTATTGGGCTTATATCCCAAAGAGATCTTAGAGGAGGGAAAGGGATCCACATGTGCAAGAATGTTTGTGGCAGCCCTTTTTGTAGTGTCTAGAGGCTGGAAACTGAATGCATGCCCATCAATTGGAGAGTGGCTAAATAAATTATGGTATATGAATGTTGTGGAATATTGTTGTTCTGTAAGAAATGACCAGCAGGATGATTTCAGAAAGGCATGGAGAAACTTGCATGAACTGATGCTGAGTGAAACGAGCAGAACCAGGAGATCAATATACACAGCAACAACAATATTATATGATGATCAATTCTGATGGACATGGCTCTCTTCAACAATGAAATGTCTCAAACCAGTTCCAATTGTTCAGTGAAGAACGCTATATACACCCAGAGAGAGGGATATGAAAGGTGGACCACAACATAATATTTTCATGGTCTCTATCGATGTTTGCTTGCATTGGGTTTCCTTTCTCAGATATTTTTTGTTCATGTAGATACGATTGTTCTTGCACAGCAAGATAAATATGGAAATATGTATACATATATTTGACTTGTCAAGTATTTTAATATAATTAATATGTAGTGGACTTCCTGCCATCTAGGAGAGGAGAGGGGACTAGGGGGAAAATTTTTAATGGAAAGCTTTGTAAGGATCAATGTTGAGGAACTACCCATACATATGTTATATAAATAAAAAGCTTTAATAAAAAAAATAAATAAAATTAAAAAAAAAGAGCAAAGGAAGAAAAAAAAAACTTACCATAGAAAGTTACTATGGAAATGGAGAAAACTCATCTTCAGAGGAAGACTCTATTTATACCAGATCTGGGTTAAAGAAAGAAATTCATGTACATTTAGAAGAGAATAAAAGTCTTCTAAATTTATAAAGAAATAAGAGGGTGAGAGAATAAGATAAGTGATATATAGATTAATGGGAATGGGATAAAGAGGGATATCTATCTATCTATCTATTTGGAAGAGTATAAAATCTTCTAAATTCCAACAGAAACAAGAGGGCAAGGTGAAAAGGTATTGGGGAGAAGGGGAGACAAGGGTGGTATCTTGGGAATGGGATAGATTAAATAATAGGAGAGCAAGATAGTGGGTAGAAGTTAAAACAGAGGAATCAGGAGGGATAGGAAAAAAAGAGATTCACAAAACAGAAAATAAAGATCTGCAGTAGAATTTATTTGGTTAAAAAAAATCAAGTAGTAATCATGATCTCAGACAAAATTAAAGCTAAAATAGATTTAATCAAAACAGAAAAATAGGGAAACTACTATGCCAGCTATATTAATCAATATTGTCTTATAGGCTATTTAAAATAACTAGATAGAATAAAGTTGTAATATTGCTGTGGTATAGAAAATGGTAAGTTGGTGAATTTAGAAAAAAGCACAGAAAGACTAAGACATATGATAGAAGATGTTATCTATCTTCAGAGAAAAATAGGACAGACATGAATATCAGTCTTACATAGATAGGCATGAATGTGTGTATTCATATATGTATGTATATATGCCTATATATGCATACATGTTTGTATGGCATGTGTATGTATGTGTGCATGTGAATCCATGCTTAATTATAGCCTCCCTTGCCAGGGGTGGTGGTGGAAGGGGGTGGAATAAAGTAAAAATTGCACAGCAGAGAACAAAAGAAAACATTAAGGGATTAAAGAAAAGATAGACAGCTCTGAACACAATGTGCAGTATTTATTATATGGACCATATCAAATTACTTGCAGTCCTAGAGAGAGAAGAGGAAGGGAAGAGAGAATTTGAACTCAAAACTTTAAATAAAGTATATTAAACTTATTTTTACATAGAATTGGGGGAAATAATATAAATATTTTTTAAAAAACTCAAAAACAAGCAAAAGAAAAAATAAGATAAGATCTTAAATTTGATATAACTTTTTTTGTTGTTATCTTGAATTTTGGATTAGATAATCATATAAAATGTTGATTATAAAATCATCTTTTAAGTAGAACAATTCAAACTATAATTCTATTCACTCAAAGGAATATTTTTGTCCATTTAATGACTCTCTTTTCACTGAAAAAGAATCATTAATTCATTCCTTCTAAAAATATTCATTTGTGTGGAGTGTCATTCTTTGTTCTATTTTATAATAAATATTATCATTCTTTAAATAGAACTCTTAAATACCAGAATGATTTTAGTGGCTATCAAATATGTTAAATTGATCAGTTTACTGACTAGATTTCTTTCTTAAGGATGACCTGTTGAAGATCTAAGCTTAAAAAGACCAAGGTCTCCCATTTCATCTCGGACTATCTCCGGTCATCTTGATCTATATCTTACCACTGGACCTAGATGGCTCTGGAAGGGAAAGTGACCTTACACACACTTCCTCACTTAAATACAATTCACTTGAATATCATGGCATCACCTTCATGATGTCATGCTCTTTTCTGAGAATGAAGGACAAACAACAACAACAAAATGCATTCAGTGACACATATGCTCGTATTATGAATATTATTTTGATTTAATTTTAGAAAGCAGTAAAAATACTTCTAGTGCTATAAAAAATACTAAATTTGAAAAGAAAAAAATCAGGATCTTTATTACCAAAAGTAAACTATTACTTAAAAAGGACAGACCTTTGGTTAAAACTGAATGGGAATACAAAAGAATATGCCTTTTTCTTAGCAATACATGGCACCTACACATTTAGCATACATTAGGCATGAAAAACTCAAAATCGAAAAGCAGATATATTAAATGTATCATTTTTAGATAATGCAGTGAAATTGTATCCAATAAGAGGCAGTGTAAAGAAACTAAAATTAATTGCAAACTAATAACTAAATGATCTAATCCTAAAGAATGAGTAAATCAGTGACCAAGTTATAGAAATAATCAATAATTTCTTTAAAGAAAATGACAATACTGGGACAATATTTCAAAATTTATGGGCTACAGCCAAAGTAGTACTTAGGAAAAATTTATTTCTTCAGATTTTTACATTAATGAAATACAGAATTGGATATGCAACTAATAAAAACAATAACAACAATAACAACAACTACAACCACCACCACCACAACAAAAACAACAACAACAAACCTTGGAAAAGAACTAATCAAAAATCCCCAACTGAACACTAAATTCAAAATCCTGACAAAACAAAGATGAGATTAGTGAAATTGTAAGTAAGAAAACTATTGAATTAATAAAACAAAATTGCAAGTTGATTTCATGAGGAAAAAGACATCAAAAAGATAGATATATTATCCAATATCCAATATCCAAAATGAAAAGAGTAAATTCACCACCAAAAAGAGGAAATTACAGCAATCATTAGGAAATATTTTGCCCAATTATATACAAGCAAATTTGACAATCTGAGCAAAATCAATGAATATTTATGAAAAATATAAATTATCTAGATTAAGAGATCAGGAACTAAAAACTCTAAATAATCTTATTTTAGAAAAAGAAATTGAATAAGCCATGAGTGAACTTCACAGGAAAAATATCCAGGGCCAGATGAATTTGTAAGTGAATTCTACCAAATATTTATTTTTAAATTTTAAATTTTAGTTTCAATATAAGCTATTCAGAAAAATATGCAAAGAAAGAGTCCTAACAAATTCCTTTTATGACACAAATATCTTGTTGATACTTAAACCAGGAAAAGCCTAAACAGAGAAAGAAAACTGCAGACCAATATCCCTAATAAATATTGATGAGAGAAATTTAAATAAAATCTTAGTGAGGGAATTACAGCAATAATCACAAAGATCATACACTATAACCAGGTAAGATTTATATTAGAAAATGCAAGGCTGGTTAAATATTAGGAAAATTGCCAGCACAAATGACAATATCAGTAATGAAACTAATGGATATCAAATGGTTATCTCAATAGATGCTGAAAAGGCTTTTGAAAAAATATAGCATCCATTCCTATAAACAACAACAATAACACTAGAGAGCATAGGAATAAATGGAACTTTCCAATATTACTTGTAATGGGGATAAGCTAAAAGTCTTCCCAATACAATTGGGGGTGAAGCAAAGGTTCCCATTATCACCAGTATTATTCACTATTATATTAGAAATGTTAACTATAGCAATGAGAAGAAAAACAAATGCAAGGAATCAGAATAGGCAATAAGACAACAAATTTATCAGTCTTTGCAGGTTATATGATAGCATACTTAGAGATTATAAGAGAATCAATTTAAAAAAGATCTGAAATCATTAACAATTTTAGCCAAGTTGTAAGATATAAAATAAAACCACATAAATCCTTAAAGTTTCTTCATATGAACAGCAAAGCCCAGAAGAAAGAGTTAGAAAGAACATAAAATACTTGGGAATCTACCTGTCAAGATAAACCCAGGAACTATAGGAATACAATTACAAAACTTTTTCAGGAAAATAAAGTTATATCTAAACAACTGGGAAAAAATACAAACCAATACAATAAAAATGGCAATTCTGCCTAAACTACTTTACTTATTCAGTGTCCTACCAAATCAAACTACCAAAAATTTATCATATAAAATTTGAACAAATAACAAAAAAATTCATCTGGAAGAAACAAAAGATCAAGTGTATCAAGAAGGAAAATCCAAATGAAAAGAGCCTAGCTGTTTTTACCAGATTTAAAAACTATATTATAAAGGCACAACCAAAATAACTATCTTGGTATTGGCTATAGAGTGGTGGATTAGTGGTGTAGATTAGGTACACAAGACAGAATAGGAAAGGACCATATTAACCTAGTATTTGATAAATCCAAAGACCCAGACTTCTGGAGTAAAAACTTACTATTTGACAAAAACAGCTAGGAAAATTAGAAAACACTATGGCAGAAATTAGATATAGCCAATGCCTTATACTATACACCAAGATAATTCAAAATGGGTATATAATTTAATCATAAATGGTGATATCACAAACAAATTAGGAAAACAAGAAATAGTTGATGACAGATTTATGGAGAATTCTTGAATTCTTTGTGACCAGACAAGAGATAGAAGGCATTGCAAAATGTAAAATAGATAATTTTTATTACATTAAATTTATAATTTTTTGCACCACCAAAACCAATGTAGTTTGGATTACAAGGGAAACAGAAAGCTGGAAAACAATCTTTTATCAAGTATCTCTGATAAAAAGCCTCATTTCGCAGATATTTAGAGAATTGTCATATTTGTAAATAGACAAGCCATTATCCAGTTTTATATAAATAGTAACAGGATATGAACAGGCAGTTTTCAGATGAAGAAATCAAAGCTATTTATAGACATATTAAGAAATGCTTTAAATCATTTTTGATCCAAGAATTACAAATTAAAACAACCCCAAGATACCACCTCACATTCCTGAAATTGCTTAATATGACAGAAAAGGAAAATAATAAATATTGGAGAGGGTGTGGGAAAACTAAAACACTGTTGGTAAATATGTTAGTAAAGTTGTTAACTGATCCAACAATCTGGATCCAACTATTCATTTTCTTTGATTCAGCAATATCAGTTCTAGGTCTGTATCTCCAAAAAAAATCACAGAAAAAGGAAATGGATCTATATGTACATACATATTTATAGGAAATCTTTTTGTGGTAACAAAGAATTGGAAATTGAGGGGATGTCCTTCAATGGGGGAATAACTGGAAAAGTTGTTGTGATGAACATAGAATGGAATGGTATATAAATGTATTGTGCCCTAAGACATTTTAGGCAGGCAGATTTCAGAAAAACTTTGGAAGATTTACATGAACTCATACAAATTGTAATGAGCAGAATATTTTACACAGAGATGGCAATATTATTTGATGATCATCTATGAAGAACTTCATTCCTTTGAGCAATATAATAATTTAAAATAATTCCAAAGGATTCATAATGGAAAATGCTATCCACATCCAGAGAAAGAACTGATGGACTCTCAATGCAGATTAAAGCATATTCTTTTCATTTTCTTTATTTTTGTCTTTTTTTCTCTTGATTGTTTGTTCTTTTCCATGTTGACTAATATGGAGATATTATGTTTTATGTGATTGCACATATATAATCTATATCAAGTTGCTTACCATCTTAGGAGGAGGGGAGTAATAGGGAGGAAAGGAGAAAATCTGACACTCAAAATTTTATATAAATGAATGCTAAAAATAGTCTTTACACAAAATCATAAAAATAAAATGCTATTAAAAAGTGAACTATTCAAAATTGCAAGGAAAAGTAGATTAGAAAGTTTTAAGAAGGAATTATCTTTTTTATTACTGTATTAATATGGCAAAATACTAACATATAATTACCATAATTCATAGAGTTCTAACCAAAAAAAAGAGAATTAAAAAAGCCTTAATCTTCAAGTATCTTAGATCACTGAAGAAAATATATTTTGATAAGCTTTCATCTCAGTGTCTTTAGACAATTTTTGGAGGTCATAAAATCAATGTTATTTGTTAAAAAGAAAAGATAGTGTTGGAGTCAGAAGACACACAGTAATCTTGGTATTGTCACGTAGAGTTATAGCTGTATGAACATGGAAAATTGACTTTATTTTCTGCAGTGAGATTGTTTCTTTTCCATATTGTGGATATAATGGCAATGTTTACACTTTCTACTCCATGTATTTATTTCAAGAATAGCTTTGTGTTAGTGTTCTACGCCTACCCAATTATTTATTTTTTCTTTGCAATTATTTTGTATTTACTTATCTATTTCATTTCTTACTAGTAGAATAAATGCTTTGAGAAGAAAGGCACCGATTTTATTTATTTTTGATGCTTTGTATTCCCAGGGCTTAGCATAGTACCTGATATGGAGTAAGTGAGTCCTCAAATTCTTATTGAATAAAATTAAATCACTGATAATGTGTTGTGCAAATATTAGCCATGGACTATGAAAGGAAGAAGGATTACAGAATTATCTAAAGGCAGACAGAGGAAAAGATGGCAATTCAAGGAAACAAAGGGCTTGGGTAATCAAAAGACAAAACAATTAGTCCAGAAATAATTAAGAATAGGGTATGCTAGGCAATGTAGAAGAGTGTCATTTAATTTTCTATGGCAGAAGATAGTGAAGTAGTCTTAGAAAGGAAATAAGAAAAAAGAAACTGAAAGAGGAGAAATGTCTAATTGTTGATAGGAAGATAAGAACCCATAATTTCAATGTGTTTTGTTTGTTGAGCTTATATCAGTTTCATATTTCTTTCAAGTTTTAGGGTTGTACACATTTCTTTCAAGTGTAATAGGTTTCCTTACATTTCAAAATTCTCTACTTAGTTCCTTTCAATTCAGGAAACATTTAATAAGCAACATTTATGTGATAGGTTCTGTGCTCAAGACTGAAGATGTGCATATGAAAAATGCCACAGTTGCTGCCCTCAAAGTGCTTGGAAGAAAATAGGATAGACATGTGTATTGATTGGATCATTTAAGAACTGTAATTCAGTCAAAAATATTTTGAGAGAAACATTTACTATTTTTGCTACACTAACCTTGATTTTGGGAAAACCAAAGGCATAGCTGTCTCAAGGATTTTCATCAACAAAGAAACATACAGTTAGTATTTTAGACAGGCCCTCTCTGGGACCAAACCTTTTTTGATTGAAGGTTTAAGTCATTTATTTCAGTGTAAATAACAAAATAAAACTGATAAGTATTCCAAAATATATCAAGCACTGAAGCACAAGTAAACCCTAAGTTTTGAATAATCACAACAGAGATGAAAGTATTATAGCATCTACTTTATATTAACACAATATACAATATGTGGTCCAAGGCACATAAAAAAAAAAAAACATAGTCTTAATGCAATGATGTTATTCAATGAGGTTATCAATACTGCTAAAATAGGTACATAAACAAATTCGATATGCGAAAGAAGTTGATAACATTAAAGGATAAAATTAAGCAAAATTCTATAATAAAGTCATAGTGGAACAAGCCTATTTCAACTAAGGTATAGGGTAAAAATAGTATCTGCCACCTAGACTACACTAATTTTTCTTTTAAAGATATTGAAACCATTCTTGATACTTAAGTGACTTAGTAGACTAAGACTTTGTGTGCTGATATAGCTTCCTGGTGGCTTAATTATATAAGCCAGGCCATGGAGAGAGAACTTCTCTCCTTTAGGTTTGACTAGTATACCAAAATGAAAAATATGGAAGCAAGAAACATACAAACATAAATTAGTATTATATGCTTGCTAAATATCTTTTCCTAACCAATGGTTAAATAAACCAACTTGTGTTGATGAATGGTCTATAATTGCATTATTTCATTCCAAGTCTGAACTTGAAGGACTAAACTAGTTTAAATAAGCTTCATCTACCATAAACTTTAAAAAGAATTCAGCAAGTGAGCTGAATTTATGGGAAGAGAAGAATTTAAGAAACATAGCCAAAGAGGAAGTATTCCAGGCATGGAAAAATGACTCACAAATAATAAGTTCAAATAAATGAGAAAGTAAGATGCAATTAGTAAAAGATTTCAGCTGTATTTCAAAATAGAATGCATGAAGAGGTATATACTGAAAAATGTATCCTGAAGCCATGTTCTGAAGGACTTCCAATCTTTGACTAAGGAGAGCTTTAGTTCCCCCTGACTTTTAAGGAGAAAAGTAACAACAAACTTGACAAATGAGAATATTCTTTTGGTAGCTATGTGACTAACAAATTGGATAAAAGGGAAATTGAAGTAGGGAGACTTCTTGGTCCAGTTGAGGCATAAAAAGGACCTGAAATAGGATGGTGGCAGTGTGAATGAAAAATGGAAATGCATATTAGATATTGTCAAAGTAGAATTGTTAAGACTTAGTAAGTGATAACATGAAGAAGGTGAAGGAGAATGAAGAGGCAACAAAAACTTAATGTTTTTAAAGCTGAGAAACAAAGTGTGATCAATAGAAATAATTAAGATACACACACATATATATATACACACATATTTATGCATATTATATATATATATATATAGTATATGATGTACTGTAATTCTTTCTCTGTGGATTAAAATGATCATTCTAGTCCAGACATTCTCTTAATATCCTCTAAATATGCTTCTTTTAATAAATCATGTGTGAAAAGTTATTTATATGTTTTCTTGAAAAATCAAAAACAAATTTGTTTTTCATGAAATTTTACATAAATTTGGTTTTTGAAGTCAGTCAAGTTACACAAAAAAATGTGCTCCACTCTTCCCATAAAATGTCTGGTTAGTTTTTATTTGTTATTCTCAGTAGTTTTCCATCAAATTCAGATTATCAAGGTTAAAAGGATACTCAGAGAACATTTGTTGTGACTTATACCAGAAACAAGAATACCACTTCACCATCCCCAAAGAGGAGTGATCAAGATTTTGTCAAGTGCCTATTCCATTCAAGGCAGTTTGGCAGGATAGAGAGTTGGTGCATCAGCTAGCATCATATGTAATGGGGATAAACTGGAACCATTCCCAATAAGACCAGAGGTGCAACAAAATTGTCCACCATCACCATTACTATTCAATATTGTATTGGAAATGCTAGCTTTGGCAATAAGAGAAGAAAAAGAGATTAAAGGAATTAGAACAGGCCACAAGGAAACCAAATGCAGATGATATAATGATATGCTTAGAGAACCCTAGAAAATCAACTAAAAAACTATTAGAAATAATCCACAACTTGGGGCAGCTAGGTAGTGCAGTAGATAGAGCACCAGCCCTGAAGTCAGGAGGACCTGAGTTCAAATCTGTTCTCAGACACTTAACATTTCCTAGCTGTGTGCCCCTGGGCAAGTCACATAACCTCAATTACTTCAGCAAATAAAGAAAAAAAAAAAGAAAGAAAGAAAAAGAAATAATTCGCAACTTTAGCAAAGTTGCAGGATACAAAATAAATCCACATAAATCATCAGCATTTTTATACATCACTAACTAAATCCAACATCAAGAGATACAAAGAGAAATTCCATTTAAAATAACTGCTGATAGTATAAAATATTTGGGAATATTTCTGCCAAGGGAAAGTCAGGAACTATATGAGCAAAACTACAAAACACTTTCCACACAAATAAAGTCAGATCTAAATAATTGGAAAAATATCAAGTGCTCTTGGATAGGTCGAGCAAATATAATGAAGATGACAATACTACCTAAACTAATCTATTTATTTAGTGCTATACCAATGAAACTCCCAAGAAATTATTTTACTGACCTAAAAAAAATAACAACAAAATTCATCTGGAAAAACAAAAGGTCAAGAATTTCAAGGGAATTAATTAAAAAAACAAAAAACAAAACAAAACAAACAAACAAACAAACAACAACAAAACCTCAGATGAAGGTGGCCTAGCTGTACCAGATCTAAAACTATATTATAAAGCAGCAGTCATCAAAACCAGTTGACACTGGCTAAGAAACAGAGTAGTTGATCAGTGGAATAAGATTAGGTTCACAGGACAAAATAGTCAATGACTATAGTAATCTAGTGTTTGATAAACCCAAAGACTCCAGCTTTTGGATAAGAACTCATTATTTGACAAAAACTGCTAGGAAAATTGGAAACTAGTATTGCAGAAACTAGGCATTGACCCACACTTAACACCTTTTACCAAGATAAGATCAAAATGGGTTCATGATATAGATATAAAGAATGATCTTATAAACAAATTAGAAGAACATAGGATAGTTTACCACTCACATCTGTGGAGGAGGAAGGAATTTGTGAACAAAGAAGAACTGGAGATCATTATCAATCACAAAACAGATAATTTTGATTATATCAAGTGAAAGAATTTTTGTACAAACAAAACTAATGCAAACAAGATTAGAAGGGAAGCAATAAACTGGGAAAACATTTTTACATCCAATAAAAGCCTCATTTCTAAAATATATAGAAAATTAATTCAAATTTACAAGAATTCAAGCCATTCTCTAATTGATAAATGGTCAAATGATATGAACAATTTTCAGATGAAGAAATTGAAACTATTTCTTCTCATATGAAAAGGTGCTCCAAATCACTATTGATCAGAGAATTGCAAATTAAGACAAGTCTGAGATACTACTACACACCTGTCAGATTGGTTAAGATGACAGGAAAAGATAATGATAAATGTTGGAAGGAATGTGGGAAAACTGGGATACTGATACATTGTTGGTGGAATTGTGAGCGGATCCAACCATTCTGGAGAGCAATTTGGAACTATGCTCAAAAAGTTATGAAACTGTGCATACCCTTTTACCCAGCAGTATTTCTACTGGGCCTATATCCAAAAGGGATCTTAAAGGAGGTAAAGGGACCCACATGTGCAAAAATGTTTGTGGCAGCCCTTTTTGTAGTGGCTAGAAACTGGAAACTGAATGGATGCCCATCAGTTGTAGAATGGCTGAATAAATCATAATATAGGAATGTTATGAAATATAATTGTTCTATAAGAAACAACCAACAAGATGATTTCAGGGAGGCCTGGAAAGACCTCTCTGGAGGAAAGCATCAGCTAAGTGAAATGAGCAGAACCAGGAGATCATTATACACAGCAACAACAAGATTATAGGATGAGCAATTCTGATGGACATGGTTCTCTTCAACAATGAGATGATTCAAACCAATTCCTATTGTTCAGTGATGAAGAAAGCCATATGCACCCAGAGAGAGGCTTGTGGGAACTGAGTGTGGACCACAACATAGCATTTTAATGCTTTCTGTTAATGTTTGCTTGCATTTTTTTTCCTTCTTAGGTTTTTCTTTTTCTTTTTTTCTAGATCTGATTTTTCTTCTGCTGCAAGATAACTCTATAGATATTTATGCATATATTAGATTTGTCATATATTTTAACATATTTAACATGTATTAGACTACCTGCCATCTAAGGGAAAGGCTGGGGGGAAGGAGGGAAAAATTTGGAACAGAAAGTTTTGCAAAGGTCAATGTTAAAAAATTACTCATGTTCTGTAAATAAAAAGCTTTTGATAGGATATATATATATATATATGTATATATATATATATATACATACACACACATATATACATATATATAAAGGAGGATAGAGAGTTGGTGGCACAGTGGCCTTAAAAACTGGAAGACCCACATTCAAATCCTGTCTCTGAAATATACTATCTGTGTAAATAAATTGTTTAACCTCTCAGAAACTTCAGGAGATTCTCTAAGATTTTAAGAAGCTTTTGCCCATCTATATCTAGGAAATGAATACTCAGGATAGGAATTTTACATACTGAGTTGAAATAACAATTGACCTCTCTTCTGAAGATCTTTTTTTCTTAAACCAAGCCTTAATACACAGCAATTCCTACCATTATTCTTAATTCCTCTACGAAATGATAGCTTCATTCAAATAGCACATTCCTTCCTTAATTCTGCCTCTAAGATTTTCTTATTTAAGCTAAATAACAAGTTTCTTTTCTTTTCTTTTCTCCCCAAGTCCAAAGTGTTTAAGTGAAATGGCTAAGGTTATAAAGATAATAAAGAACACATTGACGTCTGAGGAAGAGCCTTGGAATCTGTATCAGCATGAAGAGGCAATAGGTCTGACTGGATAGGGTCATCCAGGGCAGAGGTAACAAGATAAGTCTTGTCCTATCTCCAATATGCCCAGTTAAAGATTTAATTTCTTCAACTGCTCCAGATTATAGATGTTTTCTCTCTGTCTGAATGTATATCTCTACTGTGGAGGTTGCTAGAGGCAGGAAGCCCGCCCTCTATAGTTCTTTTGTTTTCCAGTATTATAAATGTATGCTTGGTATTGCTGTGGTCAACATTCTTTTCCATTGCACCACCTTGCTGCTCTGTGCAAGAATATAATCAGAGAATTAATACATATTTAGTACATGCTTCCATACATCTACTTTTAACTGTTTCTAATTCATCTCTTTCCCTGTTTTTCCAGGAGCTCTTTTTTCTTTTTCTTTTCTTTTTTTTTAATAACATAGATATGACATTGTACTCCATTTTGGTAAGCTTATTACATTTTTTGGATCACATAGTTCCTGCTAACAATGCTAATTCACACTGATTAGCCACATTCAGTTTTTAAAAATGGATTAGAAAAATTAGGTTCTTTCAGTTGATCTTAGCCATGTGTGTGTGCATGCATATATTCACACCCTAAATATATATACATGTTATTTTTACTTCCCAGTTCCCTCATTTCCTTATCTATAAAATGGAGAAATATTAATATTAATGAGTGAAAAGTACTAAGAGGAAAATATAGGCTTAGTATGAGTGGGGGACAAATAAGGAGATAGACTTTGGCTGCCTTGGATTACTCAGATTAAAGCATTATAAAATAAATGTCAATATTATATGTGATAAAATGTTGGACCTTATACAAAGAGTCTTTCTGAAAGGTCATATATTTTTCTAGCTGTTATAAAGTTACTGATAACACTTGGTAAAATAATTTAATATGACATCTTCCCTTCCTACCATTTAGGCCTAATTATGAACTGTTTGGATCTGGTTAGAATTATCACAGAATGATTTTGCTTTTGCATGCTGTCCATATTACTTGCAGCTACTGAAATTGCTTGTATGTCAGCACATATTATACTGGTAAACTGAAAGAGACATAATGGTTTAACCTTATGGAAGTAGATATATTCTCTTTATCTCCTCCCTCATCCTTTTAAAGATCTGTATAGAAACAATTGCATCCCTTTGTGGCTTGAATCAAAGAGCTTAGCACAGAAGAAAGACTTCTTTTTGGAAAACTGGTTATAGGTGCTATGGGCCGACATAATCAGAAACAAATGTCAACTCCTTTGACTCCAATAAATACTTTGCAGTGATACCACCTGAAATGCAATTGCCACCATAGTCAACTGTCACAAAAGAACTGATTGGCTTCTTCATCCAGAAAAGAGATTGGTTCTCAAGTTCAGTCATCTTACACCTAAGGAGTTGTGGCATTTCTCACCCCCATCCCAAAGTGGTAGAAAAACTCATGTTGAGAAGGGCCTATTCTTGAATCAGTTTTTGACTTTTTGATTAAACCAGCACCTTTGAGTCCTGAGTACCAATCATTAACATCATTAAGCTGCTTGTTTCTTAATTGCATTCTTGTGTAGGGAACTCAAGACAAAAATGAACTAACTCTGAGAAACCCACAATCAAAGTTGATTGCATCCAACCTTGCTGTTGCACCTCTATTAACCTGCAAGCTGTGTGGGCAGCACTTGTATAAAACCCTCTGGGAGAAAAAAGTTTCCTTCCCATTGGGCTAAACTTGCATTTATTATGAATTTTCTGGAAATTATGAAGAAGCTATTCTAATGACCCCTGTCAGAGGTGGCCATTATCTCAAACTGTGACTACTGGTTGTCATTTTCAAGTCAACAGATGTTGACCTTAGGGTGGAAACTTTTCCTTCATTGCAGGAATCTAATCAATGTTACACCCTTCACTTTTCCATGAAATGCTCTATCCAATTAAAAAGTAAGCTCCAAAGAAAGGTCCTAGGTTAAAATCTCATTTAGGCTGCATTAGTCTAAATGTGGCTTTGGGCTATTTGTATTAGCTTAAGCTATTCATGAATTTCATGAAAAAAGGAAAGGAAAGGACACTTAGGGGACTACAAAGAAATTGATTTAATGTTATGCATGACTTCACATTCAATTTCTTTAAAAGTGGTGCTTGATTAGAGGATGTGTAGATTCTGGTTACTATCTTCTTTTTTATCTCACTGTTTATCTCTTTTCAACACTGCTGTAGAATCCTGTCAGTGTAGACACTGCTGTACAGAAATTTTGCACCCAATTATGGTACAGTCATAGTTCTTAGTTCTTACAAACTTTGCTTATAATAGAAACTTGTTAAATTAAAAAAAAAAAATTGCAGTCTATAGTCACTTCCAAAAGACTAATTCATTATTCTAGTGACCTATGTAGATTACCCCAGTATACTTCAGATGGAATTCTGTAGGCTATCCCTAAAACTTCAGTGTATTTTCAAGGTTTTGGGGGCAGTCTATAGCTATATACAATCTATCTCTTTCAAAGTTTATCTCAAAAAACTACTTCTTCTAAACAATTTTCCCTAACACCAACTCTGATTCTAAAACTTCCTTTCTAGCATAGCATCTTGGTAAAGTAGAAAGGAAACCAAGTATAAAGAAGGTAGATTCAAATTCTGGCTCTTCCAAATACTGCCTGAGTTTTCTTGGGCAATTAATTCATTTAATACTTCTGGGCTTTGTTTCTTTATACATGAAATGTGAAATTTGTCTGATGAAAGATGTCTGAAACACTATAAATATTATTATTGTTTTCAGTTTTAAATCACAAAATTATATTTCTATTTATTTTCTGACAACTCCATGTAGCACTGCTTTCAGTTGTTAATATTATTATAGGGGCAGCTAGGTGGTACAGTGGATAGAGCACCAGCCCTGAAGTCAGGAGGATCTGAATTCAAATTTGGTCTCAAACACTTAACACTTCCTAGAACTGTATGACCCTAGACAAGTCACTTAACCCCAACTGTCTCCGCTTAAAAAAAAAAAAAGCATATGTTAATATTATTATAATGAATTCTATTAAACAAATGATATCTTCATAAAATAGTTTCTATGTAAGATAAAATTTCTACAAAATCAGAAAATACTTTGAATGAGTGTATTATAATATATACATGAAAAAGATTAATTAAATTACATTTAAAAAGTTAGAAATCAAGATGTTCTGTGATACAAAAGTCCACCATTTATGTACCGCTATTCCCTTAAGGTTGCTTGTTGTTGTTGAATCATTTTTCAGTCATATCTGATGCTTCATGATGCCATTCAGCATTTTTTTTGGCAAAGATACTAAAATGGTTTACCATTTTCTTCTCCAGTTCATTTTACAGATGAGAAAATGAGGCAAACAGGATTAAATTAAGTGATTTACCCAGGGTCATACAGCTAGTAGGTGTCTGAGGCCAGATTTGAACTCAGAAAGATGGGTCTTCCGGTCATCAGTCCTACAACTCAATGCATTGAGCCACTGAGCTGTACATAGTGATGCCATGTGGGGGTAAAATGGGACACTGAGATATCAAAAGGATGAAAATAGCAGGAGACCCAAAGAGCAAGAGAAAAACATATGGTATGTGTAGGTTAGCTACAATATATTATAAGGGATGACTTGCACATAAGTTATTTAAATGACATAATTAAGGCCATGCAAATTGAAGTGGGTTTGGTAATGTGATGAAGGTGAGAGATGGGAGATGGAGAGTCTGAATGTTTCACTAGAAGCAAGAAAATGTTCAGAGAACTGGAGGGCACAATTTTGCATCATGGGATCAACAAGATGGCAGATTAGACACTCTCCCAAGACCACTGGCTCTCCCCCCAAAATAAAACAAAAAGTAAAATTATTAACCATGTATAGAATGCTTAAGACTAAACATAAAAATGAAAGAAAATATGCTTAAATCTCATTTTATTTTGCTTTTTTCCTTTCCAATTTCTTTCATGAGTCTTTGTTTCCTCCTGATGACATAGTCTCCCTGGCCACTCTTTCCAGCATTGGTTATACTTTCACTCACTGGTCAAATTAATATAGATGGAATATTCCTTGTTCCCCATCTTCACTTCTAGTTTCTTTTTCTACCACCCTCACTCATTATCTTCTCTTCCTTTGAAGTCCATAAAATCTACATCTGCCACCCAATCAAAATTCTGTTAACCACTGTATATAGATGTCCAGGATAACCAGCTTTCTTCCTCATTAGTTCACTTTCTGGCTCATAATCTTTGCTCTTTCCTCCATAACTCCTGCCCTCAAATTTGGGGACTTCAACATATGTATTGATACTCCCTAGAACACTCTAACCTCCCAATTCATCAACCTATACAATTCCCATGATCATGCCATCTCAGCTTAGTCACATACAAAGATAACCTACCCTTGATTTTGCCTTCACCCAAAAATGCACATGAATAAATGCCATAAACACAGAGTTCTCCAACTCTCTCCCTGGTATTCAGCCTTCTAGTAGTCATATTGTTATCCTTTATCTATCTTGACTTCTTGTGAACCAGTTAAACCCTCTAGTGTCTTACTCTCTCAAGTTAAATCTCTCCTAATCATATAATTAATTATGTCTTGTGAAGCCTCATTCTTGGATCATTTCCACTATCTGCAGTCTTTACTCCCACATACATGCTGTTGAAAGTAGGTTGGAAAAAAAAAAATCATACAACCATTTTTACTGGCAATTACAGAGGAGAGGAGAGGGTACATTCCAGAAATATTGCAAAGGTGAAATCCGCAGACTTTAGTTATAAAAATGGAAGGTGGGAAGGGTAAAAGATAATGAGTAGTCAAAAATGACACCTAGATTATACCAATGGGGACCTAGAAGCATTGTGTTGCCCTCTACTAGCAGGAAGGAAAGTAGGAAGTGGGTCAGGATTTATGATATGAGCTCCATTTAAAAAAAATTATATGTTGAGTTTAATACTGGACATATAGTTAATTATGTTTAAGTGGCTTTTGGGAATGTGAGATTGGAGATCAGCAGAGAATTTCAGGTAGATTTGGGAATTTTCAGCCCAGTTATAGGAATTTAAAACATGGGAGATGATGGGAATACCAGATGAAGCTGTATAAAGAGATAAAACAAGGCCCAGGAGTAAATTGGATTTTCAGATTCTATGATCATGTCTGTGGTAATGATTTTCAAATCTACTTGTCTGACCCTAACCTCTGTGCTGAACACACTCTCACATCTCCAAGTGCCTATTAGATACATTGAAATGGATGTTTCATATTTTAAACTAAACATGAAGAAAACCGAATTCATTATCTGTTTTCCAAATACTCCCCTCCTCATAGATTCCCTATTACTAAGGATCAGGAAGACTCTATTTTCCCGAGTTAAAATTTGCATCAGACAAGTAAGTTGGTCAAGTCACTTATCCTTGTTTGCCTCAGCTTTCTTATCTGTAAAATAAGCTAGAGAAAGAAATGGCAAATCATTTTTGTAACTTTCAATAAAAACCCAAATGGGTTCATGAAGAGCTGGATACAACTGAAAAACAGCTGAAGAACAAAAATTATATTTCTTAAAACAGAAAATGTTGAAGAAAATAGAGAAATATAAACCAATAGAGATAATGCACATTAATTCAAAAAGGTAAAATAAAACCTAGGTATAATACAGCAATTTATTTAAAAAATATTAATTATAATTGTTTGGATTTCTATCATGGATGGAAGGATGATTCAACATTAAGAAAAAGTTGACAATAATTTTAACACACACACACACACAAAATCTAAACCATCTGATTTTCTCAATAGATATAGAGAAGTCCCTGACAAAATATAACTCATTTTTGCTTATAATCTAACATAGTTTGGGCATAAAGTAGTCTTTCTTACTGTAAAAAAACAAACAAACATCTACACAATCACAAATACTAATGTGTGTAATAGGGATATAATATAAGTTTTCACAATAAATACAGCAGTAAAGCCTTTCTCTTCTGTTATCATCTACACATCCAGAAATGTTAGTAATAGCAAAAAGACTCCTGAAATAAGTTAAAGACATAAAGAAATCTGCTGAAAACATTAGTTGATGACATAACGTTTTGCTTAGTAAATTCCAGGGAAGTCAGAGAAACAAACTGAGATAATTACACTGAACAAGTTACTTAAATTTCTGATCCTCAACTTTTCATCTGTAAATGAGAAGATTTGACTCAATGGCCTTTAAGTCTCCTTCCAGCTCTAAATCTATAATTCATCGGTAGTAACAATGTCAGTGAAGTGGTAGTGTATGAAATAAACACACAAAATAAAAATATTATTTCTTCATAGCAATAAAAAACAAAATAGAAATGGATATCCCATAATAATAGGATAAGAGAAAGAATAATAAAAATGATAAACAATAGAGATATTTCATTCAAAAAATAATGACAAAACACATAAAATATTTGGGAGTCAATAGATAAAAATGTTTTCAATACAAACATAGATACATTTATATGTATAGATAATTACAAAGTATTCCTTAAGGAATAGCTTAACTTTTTGTTACTGTTTAATCATTTTTCAATCCTGTCAGATACTTTGTGACCCCATTTAGGATTTTTTTGGCAAAGAGACTAGTGTGGTTTGCCATTTCATTTCCTTCTCCAGTTTATTTTACAGATGAGGACCTGAGACAAACAGGTTTAGTGACGACATATAGCTAGATTCAAGAACAAAAATAAGTCATCTATAATATGTTATAAGGGATAGAGAACTGGACTCAGAACCAAAAACACCTGGGTCCAAATATCATCTTTTATACATATTAGATACATAATCCTCAGCAAATCACATAACCTCTACCTGCTTTAGGCAAGTCAATACTTTTCCAGTCTTTTGTCATATTGGATGATTTCACACATGAGAAGTAAAACCTCAGAGCCATTTTCATTTGCATTTGTCATTAGTAATGATTCAGAGCATTAAAAACACATGGTGAGTAATCTTTTGCAATTGTTCTTTTGAGAATGGATAAGCAAAGAACTAGAATCAAAGTAAATGCCAATCAACTGAGAAATAATAGCTAACCAAAGTGTGTTACCTGAATATAATAGAATAATTTTATTGCTATAAGAAATGACAAATATAAATAGAGAAACATGGAAAGACTCACATGAACTGATGCAAATTGAAATAAGGATATCAGAAAAAACAACATACACCATGATAATGACAATGAAAATTAAAAACAAAAACAAAAACAAAAACAAAAAAAATCAACCACCATACCAAGGAATTGAAAAATGAATGCAGAATGAATCTTTCTCCTTCTTTGCAAAGCTAGGGGGACCAGAGACATAAGCTCTGCATTTAACAATTGATGTGTTTAATATGTTGTTTGTTTTTGCTGAATTTTTTCTTCTTTTTAGTTTTCTCTATGGTTACATGAAAGGATTGAATTAGAATATAATTAGAAAAATTGGAGAAATAAAAACAAAACATACCAATAAAATTATTTTTAATAAATAATTATATGAAGGCTTATAAGATTTAGGGTAGCTTCTACATTTATAGCTTACAGAAAAATATGAAAGAGAATGAGCTTTTGATTTGCAGTGGTGGAATATGTGACCACACCAATGAAATTATGGATTCATTTGAGGAAAGTAAAAAAAAACGAACAAATGTGCAAAACAAGTATAGTGTCTATAATGGGGAGGAGTCCATTTGTGCTTAAATAGAATGTAAGACACATTAAATCTGAGCGACTGGTAGATTTCTTTTTTTTTTTTCCCCTTCCTATCTTGAGAACAGATAGACAACAAAGGAAATATTCCTGTAGAAACTAAACAACTAACAGCTCCATGAGGGAGAGGAAACTGATTAGGAAAATCATGGGAGAAAACATTAAAAAATAGAATTGTAGTATCCAATTAAATTTTTTTTTCTTTTCTTTTCTTTTTTTTTTAGGGTTAAAGATAGGGATAAACGGTGGAAACAAAAAGTATGGCAACAATGACAACAAAAGTCATGCAAATAATGTATAAAATTTAAAAAAATGTTTTTCTTAACACTTATTGGAAGATGGACTCGAGTCCTTTCAGTATGTCAAGTCTAAACAGGAATATAATTCTGAGTAAAGAGCACCTTGCACATAGCCCTTAATAAGTACTTTTACTTCTGTACTATCATTCATAATAAAACTGGTAACCAAGGTAGCCATCAAAGAATAAGAGTTAAATTACAAAGCTAGAAATCCAGTCATCTTCAGAAAGAGAGGAAGCAGAAGAAGCAAACCAACAATGGTATATTTTTCTATTGGAAAGTAATATGAGTCAGAAAGAATTAGGGATAGATGCAGAAGTTCAGATTCACTGACTGGAACAAGATAAGGCCAGAAAACTAATTTACAGGCAGTGGAAAAGATGAGTTTACATTGAAAATCCTGTAAGGAATATGAATAAGAAGAGGAAATATTCAAAGCCATGGGGGCCAAATTTAGCCATATAAGTTAGATTTCTAAACTAAATACAAGCAGCTGAGTGGCTCAGTGGACAGAGCATCAAAAACTCATCTTTCTGAGTTCAAATCTGGCTTCAGACACTTACGAGCTATGCAATCCTGGGCAAGTTCCTTAACCCTGTTTTCTCAGTTTTGTCATCTGTAAAATGAGCTGAAGAATAAAATGGCAAAGCACTCTAGTATTTTTACCAAGAAAACCCCAAATGGGGTCATGAAGAGTCAACCACAACTGAAAAATGACTTAAAAACTAATTAGGCTAATGATGTATTCTTTATGTAGGATAAAAAATATAACCAAATATAAATAAAATGAACCCAGTTGTGTTGCTAGAATAAAATTATGGTTAGAAGATAGGAATTGAATGATTTAACAAATATAGGAAACTATTGAAGCAGATTACCATCTTTTCTGCAAATTAGTTTTGTTTTGTTTTGCCTGCAGCACTGACAGCTTAAGTTTCCAAATTATCTTAGAATTACATTCAAGTCTGGAAAATCTAGAAGAGTGAATTAACTAAAATATACCATTATATTTTTTTTTTTGCAGGAACATTTATTTTATTTTTTTTTTTTTAAATTTTATTTGCATAACATATGTGTGGGTAATTCTTCAACAATAACCCTTACATAGCTTTCCGTTA
>JAJPUD010000125.1:873188-887553 GCA_023553655.1 Myrmecobius fasciatus
TTGGAGGTGGTTTGAAACATTTCATTGTTGAAGAGAGCCATGTCCATCAGAATTGATCGTCATATAGTACTGTTGTTGCCGTGTATAATGATCTCCTGGTTCTGCTCATTTCACTTAGCATCAGTTCATGTAAGTCTCTCCAGGCCTCTCTGAAATCATCTTGCTGGTCATTTCTTAATATACCATTATATTAATGACAGTAAAATTTTAATATTTTTATATTAGATTATATCTTTGTTCAAAGTAATATTCCTTATTTCTTATTATAAGGATGGTGGAAGAAATTGGGTCATTTAATAATACCACTCTACTTAAATAGCTAACCAGATATTCAAGCACTAATGCCTTAAGAGGATGAGAAGATCTTTATTGAACTAATCAGAAATATAAACTAAACGTGAATAAGGTCTGCATATATCTATTGAATTGATGAAAGAGTTTTGGAGAACTCTTATTTGCCAGTGCCACTGAAGATTAAGGGAATAAATATAGGAGAAAATTTAGAAATATTTTGTTATGGACCCCTTTGGAAGACTGATGAAGCATATGGACCATTTCTCAAAATAATATTTTAAATGAATAAAATAAAATATATATAATTTAAAAAAGAAATCACTTTTTATTTTAAAAAAAGCAGTTATTAAACTAAAAGAAAAAGGTCACAAAGTCTAGGTGAAATATCTCCAATGCAGCCCAATATTCTCATTTTGTAGATGACATTTTTTTTTATGATTTTGTTCCCAATTAAGCTAGCTTAAATTCAACAGACTATTTTCTAAACTTTGGTTTCCAGATATATTCTTTAAACACTTATTTGGAGATTGGATTCTTATAATTCATCTAACCCCAACACATCAAGGGAATGATGGCTTCTACTATATCACTTCAATGTAGAGGTCCATCCATGTTCAGCTCAGTAATTTACCCCTAGAGATTATAGAGGAAGATAATGTCTAAAGGATTTCCAGAATAGTGACATTCCCCTATCCTCCTAAGAGGAACTGAAACTTTCCCCAAGGTCAGAAATGAAAGAATTATCTTCCTCTATCTTCCCTCACTCTCTATATAATTTTAATGACATGGAATTCATGGTTGTGATTGGGTTCAAAAGTATTAATTTCTAGAGACTCTTCCATTCTCTTCTTTGTGGTCTATTTTGGAAAACCGCAATTGGATATTGGACCAATTCCTCCAACTTGACTCATTTCAAATTTGTCTCCTTATCTTCTACCTCCTACCCACTTTACTCCTCCTCATTTGCCTGAGTCTAGGCCTGGTCCTCTGTCCAATGTACCAACTACATACCTTTTATGGAAAATAGTAAATATTTAATCAAGCCCTCTTCATAGATTGCTTCATCCATCACAGAAACACCAAAATAATCTTATTAAAGGTTTTACCTTATCATTTCCATGGGGAAAAAAATGTTTCAGTACCCTTATGTTACTAGATAAGTAGAATACAGTATAAATTACTTAACAGCATTTAAGATTCTTCACAATCTGGCTTCAGTTTCCTTTTTCCTGTATCTGTTCATGTTACTCTGTTTTGTAATTTCATGTTCCTGCCAAAAAGACTTTTTAGCTCTTCATAAATGTAATATTTAAGAAGGAAGAGAATTTTCTCCTAATGTTCTCCTTAGAAGAACATTTTTTCCCCTTTTTCTCACTGTGCTTTGTATTATGCTTATGTGTATACATATTCTTTCCCTTGCTTTGTAGAAAATAAGGTCCTTGAAAGTAGGGATTTCTTCTTTTTATTTTGGCATTCACAGAATATAGCACAAAATTTTAATTAAATTATCTGGATACATATACATTATTTTTAAATTACTTTATAGGGAAAAAAGATAATCTTTAAAAAATACCAACTCACTATGAATAGTAAATGGTTGTGAGATCTATAGATTAAGGGTGACATGTTTGAAAGCAAGATCAAGACTACTTTGTAATTCTTTATTGTCAACATTATCTGGAAAACTTCAATTAATTTACATTGAGGAATTTGAATTCCAAATGATATATCTGTCCCAGATGGATAAAAAGGGCACATTCTCTGTTCTGGAAATTCTTTTGCCCACAGAAACCATTTTTAGTGGATTCTCAGCAGGCCAATATGTGCTTCACAACTTGTCAATAGCTTCCTTTTAATTTTAATTTTATAAACCAATAGGAAATGTTATTTTTAATTTGGTACAAAATTTAGTTAGAATTGGGAAGCTGATTGCTTAAATTGTTTCATGTCTTTAAACTCTCCAAAGGAAATAGAAAAAAATTATTTTGTCAAATATCATTTAACCTCAATAGTTTGTTCATAGAAGATAATAAAATGAATTGAGAAAAGTCAGAAAATTATCAATTATAGAGATTTAGTTTTTATATGCTTTCTGCTCTCAATATATATCAGAATTTTATGAGATGCTGAGAAATAAATCATTTGGACCTCACTCTATTACAATTAATTTAAAAATCTACATAAATCATAAAGGGATAAATACATTTTTATACTGGGCCTCATTTCATGGACTATAGTGGGCTAATTTTGTCTTTAAATTTTAACATAAAGTTCACTTCTTATTTACCAAGTTATGAGACTTACTTGCACAATCCTAAAGATGCTGGCAAAGATATCTTCATCCTGTTTTGCTCAAATTATATATCCAAACTCAACATGTGTGGGATATCTTGACGCTTTGGAAAGTCCCCCAATTTATTTTTTGTACCTTTTGACTACCTAATGACCATCTTATGAGCATGTAGTCACTGGAGATGCACTATGTTTCACCCAATCTATGACAATAATATGTCATTTTTGGCACTCAGGAGCATGGAACATCAACCAATGAAAGTCTGGATTTTATCATGCTTCTTTTGCACATTTGGTTTTCAAACCCTATAAAAACAAGGTTCCAGAAGAAAGAGGCAACTCAAATCATAGAATGAGAAAAAAGAAAAAAAAATGTTTTCATAGGAGAACATTAGAAGAAAATTTTCATGCTTCTTAAATGTTACATTTAGACAAGAGCTAAAAAGCCTGTTTGGCAGAGCTCTGAGCCACTGGACCTTTTAATAAAGTGCCCTCAGAGTTCTGCCTCAGTTTTTTTATTGTAGGTGGACAATTTTAATCTTCATAAGACCCATTCTTGAGGAGTCATCAGTAAGTCTATTCCAGTAGATATCAACTATACAATATCAGTTTCAATTAACTTAGATTTGATATTATCAATATTTATACATAAATTTTATGACTAGTATAATTATATTTGTATATATATTATATATAATGCATACATAATATATATTATTATAATTATTATAAAGTCTGGGGATTTTAATTTAAACAAATGAAAAGGTTTGCAAATGAAAATATAACTTCTATTTATGTAGATGTAAAATAATCTTTTATACTGATGGCTTTAATATAAGAAGTCAATAACATCTTATTTACTGAAATGCAACTTGATCACTGAACATTATGCCCATCTACTAGTGCAATAACTTGGGTGTGAAAACATGAACTTTGATTCAGGGAGCTGAATTTAGAAAGTACTAAAAGCATCTTTGGGCCTTAAGCATCATAGAAACACAGTATACCACATAGTTAAAAGAGCACATATAAATAGAAAGCTATTAGATGGAGACCTCCTTCCTGCTTTATTTCTGTACCTCATCCCAGGCATTACTGTATCCCAAAATAATGCATTTCCTAATATTGTCATGGGTTCAAAAAACTGGAAGTCTGTGCCAGTTGTATATATTAGGTTTTAAATACGGCAAAATGTTGTTTATGATGCCTTTATCTCTAAATATATAATGCAGAATATTAAAAAGGATTAATAATCCTTTCACCAAAGGATGAGTGAAAATCTATACCTGGGCTTATGTAACCCTCTCACCCAGATATTTGCAAAGTGAAAATTCATCCTCAAATCTGTAACCCTTGAAATATCGGGGCATATGAAAATAAGATTGCCAACAACAATAAACAAACTTGTTGATCAGTCAGAGCACTGGTACTTGCACAAAATATAATAATGAAATGAAAATGGCTTATATATTAATAGAACAGTAATCTTCAGAGCCTCTTTTTGCAGATATTTTGCCTCATCACATAAAAATTTAGCAGGTTATATTCTTATTACTATTTGTGGTTGGAGGAACATTTTGCTCATACATATTGGGCTAATTTTGTCCTAAAAACCAAATGAACAGTCCTTGAAATTTAACTGATAGAATAATTAAGTTCTAAAATCAATGACATCACCTAAATATAAAAGCAGCACAGGAGAGGTCTGGGTTTTCCCAGGTTTGCTGACAAGGTGCATTAAAGAGAGATTGGGTAGCTCTGTCCTACTGAATACATACTGTATTATTATTTCCACACTGTTTCCACACTGTTTTTAAGTAAACCATTTTTAAAATGTTAAAAAATTTACAAGCAGTAAATTTTGTTCCTGTACTAATCTTGAATCATTAGCCTGGCCCTGTCTAGATGTGACTGGAGATAAGATCTCCAGTGTTTATAAACTATCTATCCAATCACTAATTAGTCAAACTATTAGATTTTCTATATAAAAATAATAAGAATGTTTATGAAAAATAAGAATAAAATATTTAAGAACTGAGCAATTTTTATGTCCAATAATCAGGCACAGAGTAGGCATTAAAAAATATTATTGAATCAAATTGAATTGAAATTGAAGCCAACTAAAATCAATCTCAGTTCTCACCCTGAATCCATGTTGTACAATTGGGTTTCTGGCTCAAATGTAAAAATGTTAGGATTTTTTTCTTCCAAAACTGGTTCTTTTTTGTGAGGATTTATGAGTTGTTTTATTTTCTGGTTGAAGTTTATTGATTTTAAAAGTCTTCTAAACAAACAGCCTCAATCTATCTATTCTTGAATCATTGATAGTAGGTCACTTGGAGACAGTAAATGATTTTCATTTCCTCAAGGTGGACTTCCTGAAGGGAAAGCAAAAGGACAAATGTTTTATTTTGAATGCCAAGTAAAATTAATGGGACGTAGACTTAGTGGTAAACGTAAGCTCTGCCCAGGGTTCAAAGGAGCAGCTCCAGCTCCTCAATGGGCTCAACTCACATGGCCTTTGTCAACTGAATCATGGCCATAACAATATTAAATACTATAGCAACAGACCATGTATGTTACCATAAGGTATTATTCTTCTGCTTCTGTGAAATGATACAAAATTGAGCATATGAAACCAGGAAAAATATATAGCATACAAAAAAGAAGTTAATATAAAGGAAAAGAACAAAATGAAGCCAAATATTATATTGCTTAATTATGACCAAGCTTGTCCTGGAGGAGGAGATGAAAGAATGTACCTTGTTCATTGGTGTGGTTAAAGTCCTTTGGTATAGAAGACTGGGATACATTCTCAGAGGAGTTGGTATTGGGTTTTATTGAATTGTTTTCTTTTGTTTTATTTTTCCTTGTCACAAGACAAGGATATGTGGGCAGGAAATATGGTAGAGGACAGGTGGGAATGATTGGTTTAAAGACAAAAGACATCAGTAAAACAATAATTTAAAAATGTATATTTTAAGCTTCCCCTAAAGATTACATGTCTAACTCATCAAAAAATGCAAAGCATTAGACTTCCTTAAGATGATCATAAGAAATTCACCCTTAAGGAATAATGTATTATTAGTCAACAAGCAAGAAAGGATAATTTAATAATAAAAAGATAGTTTGTCTAATAGAAAATATTAATTTTGATTCTGAATCCAGAAATAAAAAAAAAATAATTCCCTACGCACACATACACACAAAAAATATTTGATTGTTAAGATTGAAAAAAACAAAACAAAACAATTGTAGCTTTGAATTGAATGGGGATTTTTTTTTTTTTTTTTTGAAGTTTCTACTCAGGACAAATTTCTCAGGAGCTGCGGGGAAGGGATTTTAGGACAGTGGTATAAGTATTCTGAGCAGCAGAAAATATGTTTAAATCCTAGTATTGATATTTAATAACTGTGTCTTGAAATCAGTCACTTATTCTCCATGATACCCAATATTCTTATTTGTGAAATAGGGATAATAATACAGTACCTATTTCACAAGTGTTTTGAGGGGGAAAATGCTTTTGGAATGTTAGAGAGATTAATAAATGTGGAATAATATAGGACGTAACTTCAAGCAAACACAGAATTCAATACATATTCCATTATGATAACCTGACCATGAGTCACTGATTATTACATATTCTTTATCTTAGTACTAATAAAAATAAGAAAAATCAAGGAATTGCTTTATTTATTTGTGGTAATTCTTAAAAGTCACCTAGACCATTCTAGCACCAGTCTTTCATGTAGCTTCTTTCAATAAATGGTGATTTAAGAGCAGATTGAATGTCTCCATTGCTTTTGTTTCCTTATCTACAAAATGATGAGTTTGGATTAAATGCTCTCTAAATTATTCTTTAGGTCTAATCCTCCTAATTATTTAACTTATTACCTAAAGAGACAGCCTATACTATTTTAAACAACTCAAGTTATAAAGTTTTACTTGACATTGAACTGGTCTGAGCTTTTTAAAATTGGCACTATGCTTGGTACATAGTAATAGATAATTAATTTTTCTGTGACCTCCCTTCTACCTACTGGTTTGAACTTGTGCCCTCTTAATTATGGCTTCCCCATGAAAATTCTTTAGATATTTGAACATGATGATCATGTCATTTCTTACTTTCTTTCCTTTAAACACTTTCTCACAACTTAATCAATTCTTTAAAATGATCGTCTTGTAATACAGCTCCAAGTCCCCTCAATATCCTAAATTTCCTTTGTACAACTTGATCAATGAACTCCTTAAAAGCAGGGTCCCAGCACTAGCCAATTAGAAGATCATTGCTTCCCTTGTTCTGAATATTGCAAATATATTGATGCAGTTTAATTACTAGTCCCTAAACTTCATCACTAAGAACAGGTTTCTTATAACAAATTAAGATTTACAACATGAAATGTTTTTTTCCCAATAATTTGCTTTAATGTGTAATAGGAAATCTTTGAATTCAAAATATTTGTTAAGTTGATGAGAACTTTTGTTTCCAAAAGAATTGCTTGTGAAGTAACTAGACAAGAGAATAACTTCAATTTCTTGGGAGTAGAGGCCATCACTGAAATCACCTATTATGAACTAACTAATTTGCAAAGCAAGGTAGGAGAGCACATAATTTCATTGCAAATAGAGGGTGAAATATGTTCCTTTTCAAATGTTCTGATCTAAGAATAAGATAATATAAGACCGTTTCATTATTGTTATTGTTGTTCTCTTTCTGACCTTTCTCATAAGGAAGAACCATACAAATCACCAGAAAACAAATAAGCTCCATAAAGAACAATAAGTGGCTTATCTATGATGATCTATGGATGCAAAATTAATGATAAGTAAAGAACTAAAAATATGAAAGTAATTGATTCAGCTCTCTTCTTCTATTTCAGACTTCATTTGTTTGGAGTTTCTTGATCTTATTTTCATAATTCTAAGTATAAGAAGACTCAGTTTGTTTCAAGAAAGTTCACAGAAAATCTCAGCAGAAATATGTATATAATGTATGAATTTTATATCCATGTATAAAACATAAAGAGTTTGTCCTTGTCGAGGCCCTTAAATTAGTCTTTGATGTTAGCTCTTATATGTTATATTTTCTATTAAATACAGTTTTGATTGAAACAACATTTAGAAAATCTGTGAATTCACTGAATGTTGAATGTCCATTTTATTTTATTTAATATTATACTTAGGTTTGCTGGATATTATATATATGTGTATATATATATATATTTCCCCCTCCCCATAGGCCTAATTCTTTTGATTGTTGATATATAATATTCCAATACCTGTGATCTTTTATTATAACTGCTGATAAAACTTATACTATTTTAAATGTAGATGCAGTATGTTTTTTGTTTTGTTTGATTTTTGTAAAATCTTATCTTTGATCTTGGGTTTCAAAACTTAACAATTATATTCCTATGTGTTTTCCTCATAGGATATCTTTGAAGTGGTTTATCAGTGGATTATTTCTATTTCTACTTTCCCCTTGTGTTCTAGCACTTCAAGAAAAAATTGACTGTTTCTTTCTTTTTTTTTTTTTCCTGAGGCAATTGGGATTAAGTGACTTGCCTAGGGTCACAGAGCTAGGAAGTATTAAATATCTGAGACCAGGTTTGAATTCAGGTCTTCCTGACTTCAGGGCTGGTGCTGACTATTTGTTGTAATATTACATAAAGGTTCTTTTTTTGGTCACAGCTTTCAGGTAGTCCAACTTTTTTTTTTTGTTTGTTTTGTTTTCTCTTCTTTCTCTGTTCTTTGCATCTGTTGTTTTTCTTAAAGGATATCTCACATCCTCCTCAATGTTTTTTATTTTTATGTTTTGTTTTGTTTTATTTTGTTTCTGGGTCTCTATACTTTCATCAGCTTCTCCCTGCCCAATCCTAATTTTCAAATAATTGTTTTATTCTTTAAGACTCTGGATCTCCGACTTGCATGAACTGATGGTGAGCGAAATGAGCAGAACCAGGAGATCAATGTACACGGCAACAACAATAGTATATGATGATCAATTCTGATGGACATGGCTCTCTATAACAATGAAATGTTTCAAACCAGTTCCAATTGTTCAGTGAAGAAAGCCATATACACCCAGAGAGAGGGATGTGAAATGTGGACCACAACATGACCTTTTCATGCTCTCGATTGATGTTTGTTTGCATTGTGTTTCCTTTCTCTGATTTTTCTTTCTTGTAGATACGATTTTTCTTGCACAAAAATGATGTGTGGAAATATGTATACATATATTCGATTTGTTAAGTATTTTAACATAATTAACATGTAGTGGATATTCTGCCATCTAGGGGAGGGGTGGGGAGTAGGGGGGAAAATTTTGTAACAGAAAGCTTTGTAAGGGGTAATACATATGTTTTGCAAATAAAGTTTTAATAATAATAAAAAAAATCTGGATCTCCTCAGAGAAATGCAAATTAAGACAACTCTGTGAGACTACTAAATATCTTTGATTGACTAAGATGACAGGAAAAGATGATGATGAATGTTGGAAAAGATGTGGGAAAACTAGGACACTAATACTTTGGTGATGGAGTTGTGAATTGATTCAACCATTCTGGAGAGCATTTTGGAACTATGCCAAAAGGGCTATCAAACTATGCATACCCTTTCATCCAGCAGTGTTTCTACTGGGCTTGTATCCCAAAGAGATCATAAACGAGAGAAAGGGAACCACATGTGCAAAAAATGTTTGTGGCCCCCCTTTTTGTAGTGTCAAGAAACTGAAAACTGAATGAAGGCCCATCAGTTAGAGAGTGTCTGAATAAGGTATGGTATATGAATGTTATGGATTATTATTAATAATCTTGTTTTTCTGAGATGATTGTTTAAAAAAATAAAAGTTCCTCAATTTCTCTCATTTGATTTTTAAGATCTTTTTGAAATTTTTAAAAATCTTTCTGGATAGTCATTTAACATTACTCTTTGAGGTAGGAGCAATTTTTTCTTTTCTTTTTTTACTTCAAAAATCATTTTCTGAAGATGCACTCTGGTCTTTCCTATTCCCATAAGTAAGTTTCTATGTTCGGATTCTTTGTCTTTTGACTGCTCATTTTTTTCTTTTAATTGAGAATTTATTAGTGTAATCACTTCTAAACCTGGATTGGGGAAGTTGGAACTTCTGTCTTCATTCCAGCTCTCCTCTCTGACTTGGAGTCCCTTCCTGCAAGTACCTGCAAGTGGTAGCCTTTTTGGCTCACTGCTTCTGCATTCACAGGGTGTGCTAATTCCTTCTTATACACAGCAGCCTCTTGAAGCAGAGCTTGGCCTTCCTAATCAATTGAAGTTCCCTGAGATCGCAAACTCCTCAAACTGAACTGGAGGTGAAAATTCCTGCTGTTTAGGCTAAGGGTCCTTCTGAACACAGCTAGTCCCAGGCCTCCCTCTCTGCTGTTTCTCGGGAGCTAACCTGGAGGTGCTTACAGCACACTGGTTAATCCCTGCTTCCAGGGTTTTTCTTTGGATCTTCTCTTCTTGAACCAGTAGAGCCCTTGTTTTGTTCTGAGTCTTATTTGTATTTTCCTTGTCTATGTTTGCCCTGAGGTGCAATTTTGTTTTGCTTATGGAGAAAATCTGGACAACTTGGAATTTTATAACCTACTCTGCCATTTTTCCCAGAATCCACCCAACTTTCAAATTATGATCTTTCTATTCTACTAAACTCTTGACTCCTTAAGTATAAACGTGTATGTGCAGAATTTTCTGACTCATTGAATCTCTAAGAGGATTGCTTTCTTATCTCCAAACAGATTTTAGTCTTTCAGCTCTGAGTCATAAATGGCTAACTATAACTAAGGATTCCATCCCCAAATAGTAACCAACAATTGAGCTACCACATGTCATTGCAAATACAGATAGGGAGCTTGAATTTATACTATCCTATATGTGAAAAGTTACTTATAGAAGACATACCTGATCTCCTATCATTTTAATAGAGAAGAAAAACAAATAGATATCTTCACAAAATTTATTAGAATGTTCACTATGCCCTCCCTTATTTTGCTAAAAAGAATGACAAAATTCTAGAGTTATTTCCTTGAAGATCAGTTAGGCCACTTTTTGAAATATCAATACTCTCTACAACTTTTTCCAATAAGTAATCATACAACAGGAAGGAATATATGTTATTAGTACATGTACTGTGCAGAAAAATGAACTTTATTCTTGCTCAGGTATTTGTATTCTTGATAAAATGAAATACACATATAGAGAAGGCACCAAGGGTGATCAAGTTTAGGGATTAAAACTAAATACTGCATGCATCTTTCTATTTGTGACTATGTAGATTTACTTCAAAAAAATTAAAAAGTAGATATATATGTGCCAGTATAGATTGATCTTACTACATAGCAATGTATACATGATATTAAAATAATACATGATATTAAAAACTTGAGGGAGTGTTTTTATAGCAAAGAGAGAGAAATATATTTCTGTTTTTCACACACACACACACACACACACACACACACACACACATGGTTGCCAAGTGCAGTGCTTAGGAAACATTTCTATTCCTGAGATCATTCCTTTCAAATTCTGTGATTCTTCTTTATGTTACTGCTTGGTAGAGTGAATAAAAAAAATGAACCCAGCTCATAGACTCAGAAAACATGTCAAATCTTTTTAATCTCAAAATATTCTATACACTCAAGTAAAGAAAAACTTTGCTTCCTTCTGTAATATGCGCTAATAGGTCATTTCAAGATTAGAAGTGTTGCCCAGTTGACAGACACTGGAAAAAGACTTAGTGAAGCCCTAAAGTATGCAAGATGTTTTTTTTTTCTTTAACTCCCAAATCTTACATAGTATAGACAACATAAACTGAGCAGGGTCAAATTGAGACCCGTGGCTCTCCTTAGGTTTATTATTATAATATGTTTAAAGTGAATGATTGAAATTCATTGACCTAAATATTATTCAGAGCTATTAAATTCAGTTATGCTCTGTTACTCTAATCTTACTAAGTCAGTCAAATAGGCAAATTTGGCTATATAAAGATTGGTCTTTATTCACTTATGCACAACAAATTTGACATTTGTTAAAAAGGGATTTGTTACAAACACAATAGGAAAGTAAGGCACAGATCAAGACAAACTTCATTTGAAAATGAAAAGAATAGTTATACAAGTGTATTTAAAAGCTATTACAAACTTGTGAAATCTTATTAGAGTCGCTAAGTATATTATTTTATTTGGTATAATATTCAGTTTTAGATTTAGAAATAAAATGCAACACAGGCAGGATCTATTAAGATATGTCCATAATTGGAACTTAAGCAATTTTGAATTTATGTAGTCCCAGTAATCTAGGCATCTTGATAAAAAAAAAGATACTGTTTAATGTGACTATTTCTAAAGAAATAGAAATGAAAATTATCAATGATCTAGATTTCTTTTTTAAAATTTAATTTTAGATCTCATTTATATTTTACAAACCTTTCCCAAAATAACTTGTTCTTGCTATATGAATATAATGACCAAGTTTGGTCTAAAAGATAAGGAAAAGTATCTCATTCCTTTTTCTGGAGTGGGAAATAGGGGAATATGGAGATGAAATGCTATATTAACTGAAATGCAGTCTCTGTTGGCTCTGATTGTTTTTTTTTATCTCCCACGAGAGCTTACTACATTGGGGGAAGGATCAGAGCCAGAACTGAGCAATATAAAAATAAAAAGCATCAGTAAAATATTAAAAATAAAATAAATTGCAATGAAAACAATCTATATATCACTTAGATCTGCATATTGTATAGAACTTAGCATTCAGAAAGTTCCTAGTAGAAGGATGAACTCTACCATGATGTAGGGTATGAAGAATTTCCCTTTATTTATATTTAAGACAGAGCCCCACCTAGGAAAAGGAGACTGTACAATCATAGCATATCTCTATAAATATGAAAAGAAAAGCAGATAAGCAACTGATGAACAGCAGTAACCTTATACAAACCATTATTCTAAAGCTATCTGAAAATTTACATCATTTCACTGAATATATCATAGGATCTTTTGAAAAATATCTTATATTAATGAGAATTTCATCATAAGAATGGCAAGGTTATTTAACATAAAGAAAGAAAATTGTGTAAATTAAATTTTATCATCATTGTTATTGTTATTATTAAATATTATAATAGTTTACTTTTTATCTAGCAGAGATCTTGATAGATTTTGGACCACAAAACATATTGTGAACTGAAACTAGTTTATGAGGGAATATTATGTGGTTTTACAGAGATAATCTCTAAATCAACTATTATCCTTTGCATGTATTTTAAGAGACTTCTGTTAATGCTTTTGGTATTCTTTAGGTAAGGCAATTTCTTACTTTCTGGGAGATCTTAAATTGAAAATAACGTGCTGGATGCTTATTCCACCAAACACAAGTCAGATTTATTTGATTGTGAGATTACTATATATAAATTACAGAGCTTCTTTCATAAAGGTTTGGGTGGAATACATGAGATCCAAAGTGATATTACTTAAAGGAATGACTGATTCCAAGGTATTTCCCTCACAAAACTACTACTGGAGAATGAATTTTCTAGAAATGTCATGGAGACCCTATGATAATGGAGACTAGCATAAGTGCCTAGAAAGTTATGTATAAATAGATGAGGGAGGGATGCTATAGGAGGGAAAGGAGATCTTAAGAATAAGAAAGGAGAACCTGAAATAGAAAGTGAAATAATATCAAAGACAAACTTAATCTAATATGCAGTTTTGTAGAAAGTCTGAGTCTGGTATTCCATGTGGTTGGGACATTTGAAGACAAATATTTACACAATAATATTCTTACAGAGCTCTAAAGTAATATCTTTCAAGACCATAGATATACAGAATTTTAGATTTGGATTCTTAGATATTAATTAGTGTAATATTTTCATTTTTATAAAAAAGGCCACTCAGAATGAGAGAAATTAATGTCTTGCTGAATGTGAAATCAATTTTTCCTTTGGCATGGACACTAGGGGCCTTGGAAATGGAGCAGAAGTATAGAAAGCAAATAGATGATGGATGTTTCCTATAAGGGAGGGGAAAGTATCAGACTGCATCCATGTGAAATGTAGATTACATTCAACTGAAACCAAGAATTATTGTGGGAAATACATTAGGAGTTCAGCAAAAACAAACAAAAAAAATCAGGAAATCTAGAGTTAGATAAAAAATCTTTAATTTGTATACATGAGACAATTAACTAGAACAGAGAATGAAAAAAAAAAGTTAGAGTTGCTAAGGACTTAATAGAGAAACCTACATGTAGTTTCTGACATCTCCAGAGTGGAAGAAAGCTTGAAGAATCCGCTACCATTTCAAAGGGGATTAATACTTATTTATAGTCTAGTCAACGGATTAGGAAGAAAAAAAAAGCATTTGGCAGCACATCAAGCTAGACTACAAATATATACATGCATATATGTACATATATATATATATTTATATATACTACCTCTACTCAAAGATTTTATGGATAAATTAAAAATCTATACTATCTAACAGAATAATTGATCTGTTGTCTGGGAAAAATAGTTTTTCCCAATCAATTTAAAATATTTCCCATTTTATTTTATTGAAGATTAGTTGACAGATAACTGAGTGAAACATCATAGAAGCCCTATGAAAATGAAGAATATCATAGGTGCCTAGGAAGTATGTATAGATGGTGATTAAGCTTATGTGAAAACAAATGTTTTTTGATACATGAATCCTCCTTCCTTCCCTCCCTTTCCTCATTTCCTCCCTCCCTTCCTTCCTTCCTTCCTTCCTTCCTTCCT
>JAJPUD010000125.1:887653-975659 GCA_023553655.1 Myrmecobius fasciatus
CCTCCCTCCCTCCCTTCTTTCCTTCCTCCTCTCTCTCCTTCCTTCCCTCCTTCCTTTCTTTTTCCATCCCATTTCTCAAAACACTCATTCCATACAGTGGAATATATTGTGCTCCCCAGAAGGCTTTGACTAGATAATATAGACAGTTTATGAGGACTGTTTCCCACTATTGAGTTCTAAAAGCAATAATTTCCCCCAATTCCCATCTAATTTGTAATATATGTGTTCTCCTTAATGTTTTGGCACTTGGAACAATTTTTCTAATTAAGCTAACTCCTGGAAAGTAAATAAGTAGATTTTTTGACATTTTAAAATTGATTACATTTCTATATTGGGCTGTTACTATTCCTTGTAACTTGTAGGTATACACTGTTTTTCAATGCTCCACAATAAAATGAAGTTCTTAATCAACAGATGTTGCTATTGGAACTATTCATTATTGTGATGCATTTCTTGCCACTATTTCTCTTATACACTATTATTTTACTTCAAGTTGCCAGTGTCATTTTCATTTTATAATCAATACAAAAGAGAGTTTCACAAAATAATAAATATTTTTCCTTTAATTAATAAGCTTCTACTTCAATTATAACCACAAAAATTCTAAATGTTTTTAAATGCTTCTCATAAAGTCACACCTAATTTGTTATAAGCACACATAATGAATAACAATATCTCCTGAAGTATTATATTTCAAAGCTTAAGTCCATTTCTATCTCCCTGTCAACAGCAATATCTGAATAAAAGAAATATTTCTGGACACATTATTTCACATAGCTGGCACATGATTATCTACATAACAAAGCAATCTTATACACAAATATTCTCATGTACTAAAAAGGCCTAAATCTGGATGTTTTAATCCATATTATAGCAAACATCTGGATGTTTGGAAACCTTCACATTTATTATTATTGTTTTTTTTTTTTTTTGTATTTCATTTGGATGCATGGCCTGTGAAGACAAAGAGATTACAGTCAACCCATTCACTCTTTATACCACCCCCCCAGCATATAGATTTTCTTTTTCCCTTTGATCAACAATCTTCAGAAAGGTAGACATTTATGTCATGCATTGAGATGAATGAAAGGAAAATCAAGTCAGAGAATTTTATGCAAGGAACTCAAAATACTGATGAAAAGATATCTTTAATTTTAAACCTAACTTGAGTCAATAGTCAAGGAAAGTCATTCTTATATCATATGTCTTTGAAAAAACCAAGTGACTCTGGCTCTGAGGATATATTCACTTCATATGCTTTACCAGGCTAGCAAAAACACAAGCATGGATGTATGTTCTTGTGTGTGTGTGTGTGTGTAAAGGATGTGATTATAAAGTAATATATGAATACTATTAGTGACTTGTATAATCAATCAAATCTTATATGTACAATTAAGTGAAAACATAGTAGCAATCTAATGAAACATAGTATATCCTCTACCTGTGGCAGATCATATAGCAAGTTAATTTTTCAGACAGCAATTATCAAGAGAACTTGGGGAAAATGTCCCTAAGTCTTTGAGAGGACAATCTCTCATGAATTTAGGGGAAAACATTGACAAAAGTCACAAAAGATGGACAAGCAGGTCCATTCAACAATAACTGTAATGTTAAGGGGAAAACCCACATAAATGAGGACAGTAATCTTTTGAAATATTGATGTATAAGAGAATTAACTAACAAGGAACATATTTTTTTTAAAAATAATTGAACAGGTGGAGGCAAGATGTAAAGTCAGGAAGCCACTTGAATTCTCCCAGTTTCCCTTGAAAGCCTCATGAAACCAAGCCTCTGAATAGAGTCTGATGGAATGAAACCACCCTCAGCTCAAGATAGAGTGAAAAAACTTCAAGAAAGATCATTCTCACTGGGGTGAAAAGGATGTTCAGCCCAGTTCACATAGACTTTATGGAAGCCAATGAGAGGGTCTTAATCACAGCAAATCAGCAACTAAGACCCTCAGTCCTGGCTCAGTAGTGGAGCAAATCAGTGAAGCAGTTTCCAGTCTCAGGTCAGAAGGCAAACTATGGGAAACCAAGCTATTTCCTGAACAGTTGACAAAGCTACTTCCTACAAAAACAAGGGGCTCTAGCGCTCAAAGCCAAGGCCCAGAGCTACATAGGAAGCTTGGGACAGCACCACCTTTACCCCAGGAGCAGAGTAAAAAAAAACAAAACAAAACAAAAACAACAAAAACCAAAAAACCCCACAAATTCAGACAAGGACAGAATGTGTCCCCAGAAGAAATCTCAAAGAGTGGCATAAATTAATTTCAGACCCAAAGAGGTTTCTTGGAAATGTTCCTAAAAGACTTTAAAAGGCAAATAAGTGAGGTAGAAGAAAAAACGAGAAAAGAAGAAAGTGAGAAAAGAAATGAGAGGTATGCAGTTTGGAAAAGGAAGGAAAAAAATTGTTTGAAGAAAACAACTTATTAAACAATAGAATAAACCAAATGAAAAAAGATATGCAAAAAATAGCTAAAGAAAATTACACATTAAAAACTACAACAGGGCAAGTGGGAGTTAATGAATTTGTGAGACAGCAAGAATGAGTCAAACAATCTAAAGAGAATGAAAAAAATGGAAGAAAATGTGAAATACCACATAAGGAAACAGTTGGCCTGAAAAATAGATCAAAAAGAGGCAATTTAAAAATTATTGTCCTCCGCATGTGCAAAAATGTTTGTGGCAGCCCTTTTTGTAGTGGCAAGAAACTGGAAACTGAAAGGATGCCTATCAATTGGAGAATGGCTGAATAAATTATGGTATATGAATGTTATGGAAAATTAATTGTTCTATAAGAAACGACCAGCAGGATGATTTCAGAGAGGCTTGGAGAGACTTGCATGAACTGATGCTGAGTAAAATCATCAGAACCAGGAGAACATTATACACAGCAACAAGACTATAAGATGATCAATTCTGATGGACATGGCTCTCTTCAACAATGAGGAGATTCAAACCAGTTTCTATTGTTCAGCGATGAAGACAGTCATATACATCCAGAGAAAGGCCCGTGGGAACTGAGTGTGAACCACAACACAGCATTTTAACACTTTCTGTGAATATTTCCCTGCATTTTGTTTTCCTTCTTAGGTTGTTTTTTTTTCTCTCTTTCTAGATCTGATGTTTCTTGTGCAGTAAGATAGGTGTATAGATATGTATACATATATTGGATTTGTCATATAATTTAACATATTTAGCATATATTAGATTACCTGTCATCTTGGGGTGGGGGTGAGGGGAAGGAGGGAAAAAGCTTGGAACAAAAAAAAAGTTTTGCAAAGGTCAATGTAGAAAAATAACTCATATTGTGTAAATAAAAAGCTTTTAATAAAAAAAAAGATTGGTCTTCAAAATAAAATAAACAACAGGAAAAACAAAAACAAAACCAAAAGAAACCTTTTTTTTGTCCTTTTGGAAGGCCATGACCAAAAACCAAAAACAAACAAACGAACAAAAAAACCTAGATAGCATTTCACAAGAGGTTATTAAGGAAATCTGCATCAGTTTTCTAGAAACAGAGAAATACTCATTAAAAAAATCCATCGATCACCTCTTCAAAGAGATCCCACAAGGAAAACTCTAAGGAACATTGTTGCAAAACTCCACAACTATAATCTCAAGGAAAAAATACTGGAAGCTGCAAGACAAAAACAAGTCAAATATCAGGGAGAAATAATCAGGATTATCCAGGTCCTGGAATATCATATTCTGGAAGGCAAAGGAGCTGGGGTTACAACCAAGAATGAACTACCCAGATAGACTTAGCATCATCTTTCAGGGGGAGGAGATGGAGCTACAATAAAGTAAGATACTTTTCAGCAGTTCTATTGAAAAACCAAAACTAAATAGAAAATTAAATGTATAAACACAGGACTCAAGAGAAGCATAAAAAGGTAAACAAGGGGAAAATACATATTTAAACTTTTTACATCCCTAGATAGGAAAACAATATCTGTAAGTCTTGAAAACAGTGTCTGTCACTGGGGCAAATGGGGTTCCACATGTGGTTGTAAATGAACTCTGATGTGATGATATCAAAGAAAAAGACATTAAGGGGTGGGAAAAGGCCTGTACTGGAAAAAGAGGAAAGGGGAGGAATAATGGGAAAATTAGTATAATTATGCCTCCTACATTCTAGACTTGGGAAGATGTCTTTTTAAGCCAATGTAAGACTTTAAATTTATCCCTATTAAAACCCTAGCTGATCCCATTATTTAGGCAAAACTTCTTTTTTAAAAAAAATATTAATTAAAGCTTTTAATTTCAAATATTTATATATATATTATATATAGGTAAATGTTGATAATTACTTATTATATATATTTTTTCATGTGAAAAAAATATATAATATAGGTAATTTTCAACATTCACCATTATGAAACCCTATGTTCTAATTTTCCCCCTCTCTTCCCCACACTTTTCCCCAAGTCGGCAAGTGATTCAATAAGTATTAAATATGTGTAATTCCTTTATACATATTTCCAGAAATATCATATTGTACAAGAAAAATCACATCAATAAGGGGAAAAATGAGAAAGAAAACAAAATGCAAGCAAACAACAACAAAAAGTAAAAATACTATGTTGTGGTCCACATTCAGTTCCCACAGTCCTCTCTCTGCATACAGATGGCTTTCTTCATCACAAGACCACTGGAACTAGGCTGAATCACCTTATTGTTGATGAGACCCATGTCCATCAGAATTAATCATTGTATAATCTTGCTGTTGCCATGTGTAATGATCTCCTGATTCTGCTGATTTCACTTAGCATTAGTACGTGTAAGTTTTTTTTTTTTCACATGTGGGTCCCTTTCTTTGGGATACAAGATCAGTAGAAACACTGCTGGATCAAAGAGTATGCACAGTTTGATAGCCCTTTGGGTATAATTTCAAATTGCTCTCCAGAATGGTTGAATCAGTTCACCACTCCAACAACAATGTGTTAGTGTCCCAGTTTTCCCACATCACCTCCAACACTTGTCATTATTTTTTCCTGTCATTTTAGCCAATTTGACAGGTGTGTAGTGGTACCTCAGAGTTGTCTTAATTTGCATTTCTCTGATCAATAATGATTTAGAGCACCTTCATATGATTAGACATTAGGCAAAACTTAAATTGTGGGTTGGGAATTTATATGGGGTCATGTAATTGAATGTGGGGGGGGGTCTCAAAATTGTGATTTATGATTAATAAATGTTTGATTTGAATACCATTCTATATATTTATATACCTGGGGTCACATAAAAATTTATTGGGCAAAAAAGCAATCCTGAATGGAAAAAGCTTAAGAAGCTCTGAAGCGTATTTATAATCCTTCCCATCTGTGCATTATCTCCAAATGTGAGGAGCATTCCATATTTATTCAAGTCAAGGTAACAAATGTTAAGAAGCACAAGGTCAAGCACAGATATAGTATTCCACTGCAAATGTGCTGTCAAAATGTCTTCAAAGCATTATTGACTGACTATTCCATGAGTATGGCAATCTGACTTGATCTGAATCCATATTAATGCATTAAGATTCTATAGTCCATTTTTTTCCACTTTTTCCTCAAGGATACTATGAACAACTTTACAAGTGTTTTTCGGATCTCATCAACACAATGATCAATCATAATTCTTATGGGCTCATGCTGAAACATGTTAGCCATTTTTGAATAGAAAGCTGATGTTCTTAGAGTATAGATTGACATTTTCTTTCCTTCTTTTTCTCACATAGCTAATCATGGAAACTTTTTTTTATTATATTGATTTGTATCAGAGGAAAAAATCCTTAATTTTTGACATTGTATGGATATCAATATAGTATGCAAGATGTCCAATCAAAAGTTCTCATTTTAAGTGACTATCATATCTTCTCCCCACCCCCACCCCTTGCTAAGTCTATTCTATTCTTTATACTACTTTTCATAGGTCATTCACTTGTCTGTTATATGTTGTAGCCCACTCACACCTATTGGGAAATTCTACATTGTTCTTTTGTTGAATTTTAACTTCATTCATTGGGGACTATATGTATTCCATGGCATACAATGAAAGTGTTCACCAACCTATGGTCATGTTGATTCAATGACAAAAATAATAAAAAAAAAAAATAAAGGTACCATCTATATTTCTCTAATTTATGCTAATTTAGAGCTAATGTAACCTTTTTTCCCTACAATATAGGTATAGATATAGATAACACACATAGCATGAACTTTTCTATGAGGAAGGCTCTCAGTGCAATGAGTAGGAATATGAATAGATGGGCCACTAATGCATTGTTGGTGGAACTGTGAACGGATCCAACCATTCTGGAGAGCAATTTGGAGCTATGCTCAAAAAGTTGTCAAACTATGCATACCCTTTGGCCCAGCAGTGTTTCTACTGGGCCTATATCCCAAAGAGATCTTAGAGGAGGGAAAGGGACCCACCTGTGCAAGAATGTTTGTGGCAGCCCTTTTTGTAGTGGCTAGAAACTGGAAACTGAAGGGATGCCCATCAATTGGAGAGTGGCTGAATAAATTATGGTATATGAATGTTATGGAATATTATGCTCTGTAAGAAACGACCAGCAGGACGATTTCAGAGAGGCCTGGAGGGACTTGCATGAACTGATGCTGAGTGAAACGAGCAGAACCAGGAGATCATCATACACAGCAACAACAGTATTACATGATGATCAATTCTGATGGACATGGCTCTCTGCAACAAAGAATTGTCTCAAACCAGTTCCAATTGTTCACTGAAGAAAACCATATACACCCAGAGAGAGGGATATGAAATATGGACCACAACGTAACATTTTCATGATCTCTATTGACATTTGCTTGCATTGTGTTGCCTTTCTCTGATTCTTTTTTTTTTCTTGTAGATAGGATTTTTCTTGCATAACTTCTCAAGCATTTCAACATTATTAACATGTAGTGGACTTCCTGCCATCTAGGGGAGGGGAGGGGACTGGGGTAAAATTTGTAATGGAAAGCTTTGTTAAGATCAATGCTGGGGAACTACCCATACATATGCCATACAAATAAAAAGCTTTAATAAAAAAAAGGAATATGAATAGAGACAGAAGCATACTATTTTCACTTTATTTTTCTTTTCATTTGTTTTTGTTTGGTCTGTTCTTCTTCTACAACATGACTAATATAAAAATAAGACTTTCATGAATTCACATATATAACCTATATTAAATTGCTTCCTGTTTTAGGGAAGAGGAAGTAAAGAAGAAAGGGAGAAAATTTGGAACTCAAAATTGTAAAATGAATAATAAAATTTGTCCTTACATGCAATTGGAAAAAGTATTATTTAATAAAAGTCCTTTTTGACCCCACCCATTTTTTCCATTCAGTCTCATTGGATATGACTACCTCTCCCACACTTTTCATCCAGCCAAATTGGTCTTCTCTCTGTTATTCATTCAAGAGCTATCTCTTATCCCTTATACCCTTGCATCAACCATGTTCCAGTTCTGAAATTTAAACTATTCTAATGTCTGATTCACAGAATCCACTTTATTCCATAAGATATAACTTAGAACCTTCATGTGTGGGTTTTCCTAATTCCTCCAATTGCTAATGTCCTCCCTTCTGAAGTACTTCATATTTATTCTATATAATATTAGAATGCAAGCTCATTGAGAATAGGGATTGTTTCTTTCATTATACTTGTATTTTCAGCAACTAGTACAGTACCATATCATAGGTGCTTAATAAGTGTTTATTGATTGATTTATAGTAGGTATTCAATAAACGTTTGTTCAGTTTCTGATATGTTTCATTGTCATTTGGAGTAAGCTTTAACCATTACTTCGTACCCATCTATTTGGTTCTTATAAGTATGTGTTCATGAAATTTGATCTTTCCATGTGTGTTTCTGGCCTGGAAAACTCCTAAAAAGTTACACTGATTTCAGGTACATTTCAGGATTAGAACTTCATTTTATAATGATCCCATTCCAAATTACAATCACTATTTCATCTGAAAAGAATCAAGCCTTGCAAAGACCCTAAATTCTTTGATGTCTTTGAGAGCAGAAGTGACATAGGATTGTGATGAATCTGATAATTTAGCCAATCTATTTCAGATTTATCATAACAAACATTGCTACAGAGTACTATCCAACCTTGGTCTTTAGGGAGGAACATCTATCTAGGCCCCTGTTTACTGAAAGAGGATAAAAGAATCACAGAAATATAACATTTGGTGTAAAAAGGAATTTTAATGATCATTTTTTTCTATTCTCTTAACTGCATAGATGAGGAAAGTATGGCTTAGAGAAGTATAATAATTTATTTTTCCTCAAGGTTACAGAATTAATAGTAGATGAATTGGATGTTAAACATCTATTTTATATTTATGATATTATCTTTTAGAATATCTAAATGCCAATTTATGTGCTTCTATTTAACCTCTCCAATATTTTTCAGCAACTAACTTCTCTAATATAATAAGAAGGAAAAAGGAAGATGAAAACTAAGGAGACAAAATGAAAACATGAATGGTGCATGAAAAGAGCAAAGTGATGAAAACAAAGGTGTTTCTGATGAAAGATGTTTCTTGATTATGATTAAAAATATTTTTTTCAAAAGTGATAGGGGCAACTAGGTGGTACAGTGGATAGAGCACAAGCTTTGAAATCAGGAGGAAGTGAGTTCAAATCTGGTCTCAGATTTAACACGTTCTAGTTGTGTGATCCTGGGAAAGTCACTTAACCCCAATTGCCTCAGGAAAAAAAAATAAGAAAGTGATGGTATAAGACTAGGTAGCACCAGGTAGATTGTATAGTGGTATACTACTGGATATTGATCATCTCTCAACTAATATTTCTAGCAATATTTAGACACCATTCCTCATGGTCAGAAAATATTTCTTCTCCATCTCATCTCCACTTTTTGGAAAGCTTAGATTTCTTTAAGACTCAGCTCTGCTGAAATGCAAATTAAGACAACTCTGTGGTACCACTATACACCTGTCAGATTAGCTAAAATGACAGGAAAGGATAATGACAGATGTTGCAGGGGATGTGGGAAGGCTGGGACACTGATGCATTGTTGGTCGAGCTGTGAACGGATCCAGCCATTCTGGAGAGCAATTTGGAGCTATGCTCAAAAAATTATCAAACTGTGCATACCCTTTGACCCAGCAGTGTTTCTATTGGGCTTATATCCCAAAGAAATCATAAAAGAAGGAAAGGGCCCCACATGTGCAAGAATGTTTGTGGCAGCTCTTTTTGTGGTGGCTAGAAACTGGAAACTGAATGGATGCCCATCAATTGGAGAGTAGCTGAGTAAATTATGGTATATGAATGTTATGGAATACTGTTGTTCTGTGAGAAACGACCAGCAGGATGACTTCAAAGAGGCCTGGAGAGACTTGCATGAACTGATGTTGAGTGAAGTGAGCAGAACCAGGAGATCATTATTCATGGCAACAATAATACTATATGATGATCAATTCTGATGGACACGGCTCTCTTCAACAATGAAATGCTTCAAACCAGTTCCAATTGTTCAGTGAAGAAAGCCATATACACCTAGAGAGAGGGATGTGAAATGTGGACCACAACATAACCTTTTCATGCTCTCTATTGATGTTTGCTTGCGTTGTATTTCCTTTTTCTGATTCTTCTTTCTTGTAGATATTATTTTTCCTGCACAAAAATGATGTGTGGAAATATGCATACATATATTTGATTTGTCAAGTATTTTAACATAATTAATATGTAGTGGATATCCTGCCATCTAGGGGAGGAGTGGGGAGTAGAGGGGGAAAATTTGTAACAGAAAGCTTTGTAAGGGTTAATGTTGAAGAATTACCCATACATATGTTTTGCAAATAAAAAGTATTAATTATTTATTTTTATTTTTATTTTTTTGCTTTTTGCTGAAGCAATTGGGGTTAAGTGACTTGCCCAGGGTCACACCGCTAGGTGTTAAGTGTCTGAGGCCAGATTTGAACTCAGGTCGTCCTGACTTCAGGGCTGGTGCTTTATCCACTGCGCCACCTAGCTGCCCCAAAAAGTATTAATTAAAAAAAAAAAAAGAAAAAAAAAGACTCAGCTCTGCTTACTTTCTACCAATGCTCATGTTCTATCCTTTCTCAAATCACTTTTTCCTTACTCATATGCTTACAATTTGACATTCCCTCTAGTAGAATGACATTTCTGAAAAGACATAGGTTCTAATTTTTTGGTTTTATGTGCACAATATCTAACTTACTAGTAGGCATTTAATAAATGTCTACTTGAATTACAAATTGAATTAATATAAAGCATAGACAAGAATAACATGCAATGAAAATGAATAGAGAGGTTGGAGTTTTCATTAGTGCAGAGAATACTCAGTATGATAAAATCATGTCTTCACCAAAGTTTGACATGTGCCCTCAGTATGAAAACATACACTGTCCCTCCAAAAAACTGAATAGATATGTAGTGAGCTAAACAAAAAAAAAAGAGGCTTAAAATATATTTTACTTTTAAAGTAATATTTACAAATAAAAAAGAATTAATAGCCATAAAATGACTGCTACTTAATTTTCAAAATCTTAGAGTTCTTACAAAATTTAAGGGATAGTTATATTCTGTTTAAAAAGTGATCTACTGAACTAGATAATTTATATCATTTCTCCCTCCCCCCACTGAAAATACAAATTCTGTATGCAAATTTAAAATATGTGACTACTTTCTCTAATGATTAATTTGCATATGCAATAATTTTAATCAAAGGCACTTATTTGATTGCACAATTTTCTGTTTTGCATATTCTGCACATGTGAATTCTCATTTGTACATGCATCCAATTATTTTGTTGATACAACTTAGAAATCTATTTCTGAAACATTAGCCTATTAGGTCTCTTTGATTTATAGCAATTAAGATTTACCATTCAATCACTAGTCAAAATGGCATATTTAGAAAGGCATTTGTACAATGGCCATACTTATGACATCTAACAATGCCCTTCCAGCTTCTGCCAAAGAAGATAGTAAATATATTATGTCAGAAAGTTAGACTAGAGAAGGTTAACTTTTCAATCAAGCTGTACTCATGACTCTCCTTATACTAACAACACTCTCTATCCTCCCTTCTTTATTTAGAAGACATTTCCATTTTGAAAACAGTCTTTAGTATCATGGGAGGGACACCTTTTGGGTGGTGAGCTTGTCTATTTTGCACATTGTTAGCTCCTAAATGATGATAGTACACTGTTGATCCCTACTACTTTTGAGCAATTAAAAAAGAAAATTTAGTGCTGGTTAAAAGTGCCAAACTTATAGCACTCTAAACTGATGTTCTCCATGGGTTCTCTAAAAAGAAATAACAGTGAGAGCAGTGATGCAAGACTTTACTTCACCAATATTCCTCATGTTTAACTAAATGGACAGTTAGTCAAACCCTCTTTGTCTAAGAGTGTGGATGTAGGGATGAAAATGAGGGCAAGAATATGTACATATGATTCAAATTAAATTGTTTATTCAAATTAAAATTCAACAAACATTTGTTAACTACTATTATGTGTGTGTATTACACTGCGTCAGAACTAGAAGTGTGGCACAGGGTAAGATAGTTTAGAATGAATAGAACACAATTCTTGTCCTCTCAGAGATTACAGTCTATCAGCAAGATAAGCAACATGAATATATAATATAGAAATACAACAATGAAACTATTATATTTAATAAACATAACATAAATATAATAAATAATATGACGTTAAATACATTACAAAAACTGTGTTATATGAGGTCCTCAGGGGATCAGGCAATTAATGATACCAATACTAAGGTCTGCAAAAGATTAAGAGGTATCTAGAAAATCTAGTCTTTTCTATACATGAGGAAAAATGTATAATCTTAAAATTTGTTGACTTCTGGAACACTCTTTTACTCTGTCATTATTGCTAATCTCAAAATATTACAGTTAATTTTAACAAAATTATCATTTTGTAACTAGAAAGTAATAATCATATTTGCATATGGCAGCCTAAGATACAGAAGGACATGTCCAGCTATTCTATAAAGTGGTAAAAACACATATTTACATGGAATTTTAGTTTTTATAGTCCTCTTTGCTCACAAGAATCTTTAAGATGGGAAATATTATTGTTGTTTATATTTTACAGATTTGGAAATCAAGGTTCAGGAATGGTACACTATTCTCCCAGTGTCTTTGAGAGCTACTAAGTATCAATGATAAGACTTGAGTTTACTTCTCCTGACTCCTAATATAGTCTTCTTTCCATCATATCTGAGCTACTTTCCTGATACAGAATAGTAAAGAAACCATGACTATCCTGATTCACTTTTAGAATAATTGTGACATGATGGCTACTCATTATATTGCCCTCATATGTCTCAATGGTACCTATTTCTCCATTTTCAGCCCCCTCTCCTCCTTACCCCAAGTCTTAAGGGATTTGATCATGTCCTGAGTCCTTTCAGTTACAGGGAGGTTACAAGCCTAAAGAACCAAACCCAATACAGATTTTAGTGATTAAAATAGAGATATTTGCATTTTTACAATGATTATAAGTTAGGTAGTATCATGATTATTATTCTCATTTTCTAAATGAGGAAACTGAGGCTTTGGGGATATTTTGTCCAAGATTACATAATGTTATGAATATCAGCTGAGATTTGGAATTAAATTCATTTCAGATTTTCAGATCTTGGAAGAACATGTTTAGGCGATAAAGAGGTGTGCAGTGGAACAATAAAAGTAGATTCCTGAAGGAGAATAAGAGATTTTACAGGGGTTGAATGAAGTGGTGAATGTAGAGACATGAGTATTATAAGGATCATTAGTTTAAAAAGTCAAATCACCAAGGATTAAGGTAGAGGCGAACACTATGAACCAAGTTCAAAAGATGGGGGAGAAATGACTGGGAATTGGTAAAGATCACACAAGCAAAATACTTGAACTTTTCTATAATGGGTTTCTATGAGACAATGGTGAAGAAGAAGTGATGGCAAAAAATGGAGACCACATATGGACAACAAGTTGCAGGCTAGTTTGATTAGAATAAAAAGGTCATGAAACGGAGTAATATCAAATATCAAATAATACTAGATAGTTGTCAGATCAACAAGCATTTATTGGATGCCTACATGTTAGGCACAGTATTAAACACTAAAATATAAAAAACAAAAACTGCACTTGCCCTAAAATAGCTTACAATCTGATGTACAAACTTTATATATACATGATAAGTTGGAGAAAATCAGTATGAGGATTGGTCCTTAAAGTATCTGACACACAGAAGATAAATGTCTATGTCTTCATCACCTCACTTCCTCATCATTATGGGGACAAAGAAAAATTTCTTGCAGAAAGTAAAACTTTAATTGAGACTTGAAGGAAACCAGGAAAGCTATGACACAAAAGAAGGAGGAAGAGAATTCTAAGCAAAGGAGATAGAATCAGGGAAACAGCATGGAATAAGGAGATTGAGTGTTTTGTGGGAATTACAGCAAGGAGCTCACAGTTATAGGATTGTAGAATATACATAAAATATATGGAATGGTGCTAGATGTAGAAGGCATTAAGTGACATTAAGCATTTTGTATTTTTTCTGAGGCATTAGGGAGCTATTGAAGTACTTTTAAAGGGGAAACTATATAAGCAGATCTATATTTTAGGAATATTAATTTGGCAGTAGGGTAGAGCATGGATTGTACATATATGAGACTGGAAGTAGGGAGACCAGTTAGGAAACTATTGCAGTAGTGAGAGGTGATGAGGTCTTGAACTAGAGTAAGAAGAGTGTGAGTAAAAAAGAGGGGTACAATTGTGAAAGATGTAGAGAAAGAATTGATGAGGCTTTACTACAATCCAGTATCAGTGGGATCTGTTTTGAGTTGTGTTTCCTAGCTTCCAGCCCCCCAGAAGAAAGATGAGTTTTCATTGAGCCATCAATATTCCCTCATGCATGATACATTTTTTAAAAGAGTTGGCTAGGATTATAAGTATAGCTTTGGAAAGGAAGATTTCATTCCCATAAGGGGATTGAATCAGCAGCTCTGGCCTCATTAGTACCATTCTCTTTCCAACTAAAGTAACTGGTTCATATTATGCATGTATAATGCCTTGCAGTTCTGTACACACACACACACACACACACACACACACACACACACGTGTGTGTGTGTGAGTTCTCTCTCTCTTCTTCTCTCTCTTTCACATCCTAGTCACAAAAGTCACTTTAGATTTCCAAAAGTTGACACAAATTTCTAAGCAATTACTGATAACAAGAAAGCAATTTCTTAGCCTCAGATGATTACAGAATACTAAGATTGTTTTCATTAAGAGACTTCATACTGTTTTGTGTAGCATTAGTAATTAAGAGAAATTATATTATCTTGCCAAACAGCTAAGATAAGTATATAAATAGTAGCATTAGGGATATATTTTAATATGTATTTTTTTAAAATAAGTGCTTTTTCTAAATGAATTAAAATAAAAAATCTATCTCAATGTAGTTTATTCACAAGTCGTACAGATGAAAGAGATCTTAGAGATAAAGTTCAACACCCTAATTTTATAGAAATAAGTTCAAGAGAGTTGGGAAACAGGGGGACTTTTTAAGGTAAAAAAGTAGCAGAACCAGGATTCAAAAGTATATCTTCTGCTCCAAATTCAGTGATCTTTCCACTACAATATACTCCATCAATCTGCAGTTAATAGTATCTTCGAGTTAAAATATTTTCAATAGTCATTTTTAAGAAAATTAGAATTTTAATTCTTGAAGGCTTAAAGTTCTATTTTGATCTGATAATATTTGAAAAGGCTAAAATTAAATAACATTTTTTCAGTCAACTAATTCAGTAATTACACAAATTTTCAATATTCAACAGTAACTACATGAACAATTCAATATTGATACAAAGCAGACAACTTGGAAACTCTTAAAATGCCCTGCAAAGCTTTCTTAAATTTGTTCCCCTTCTATTTCTTCTGTTTTAGTAAAAACCAGATGATTTCTCTTTCTCCCCTTCTTTTCTAATCTTCCCCTTTCACTTCCAATCTGCAAAGGTAGAAAATACAGTCCAAATGTCAGATAATAATAGCAAAGAGCTTTCATCCACCTTCCTCCCCTCCCCCCACATCCTTTTTATAAGTAGGTACAGGAAAATCTGAATATCTATGAAAGAACAAGAAGGTAGATTATGCTACAATATCTTAAAGTGTGTTAACTAATTCCAAAACTATCACCACATTTAAAGAGGACTTCTCAGTGAAAGATTTAAAGTCTTGAATGGTTCTAATTAGCAGAATCAGGCATCTTTATGAATCAGCCTATAAAGCCATTCTTAAAATCGATAATAGGGTTTACATGGTAATTATTACAATTCCATATCTACATGGATTTAACTTTCATTTAAAAAAAGATTCTGAACCTGGCTCCTTCTGTTGATTTACTGGGGATTCTACGATAGATAATGGAGTAACAACGTACTAATGTAAGGACATGGAATTGTATTGTTAGCTTACCACTTTATCAGAAATAATTGGAATGACTTGCTGTCAGCACTCATTCATTGGTTAGTTTTATGCTATCATTTCATATTTTGATGAAAATGTTAATAAAATTAAACTGGGGGAAAAGGGGATTCAACTAAAATTTAAGGAAGGAATGGGAAAAGGGAAAATATTTCAATATCTTTTTCAAGGCATTTCAATCAAGAGAGAATAGATCAGAGGATGTGTGAGCTAGAAAAGGTCTAGGAGTAACCAAGTCCAATTTTAGAAATTCAGAAATCAAATCTGAGCAGTGAAAGGACTTGTCTGAGTTTATATAGGTCATTATGTTAATGATAGAGCTAGGACTCGACTCAGTCTTATCCTTTCTCTTCTGCCCCCTCACACAAAACTATGTTGAGTTAACCAAAAGCAGATTTTTCTTTTACATTTGATGCTATTCAAAGGATATTGGGAGAAGTATTTCAAATTCCATGTCATTGATGCAGCTTTGTAGCACCTGAAGCAAGTTTCAGTATACTCAACAATTTCCACCATAAGGAACTGATCGCAATTCTATTTTCCATTGCTGGTTCTTTCTCAAACTGCTCTCCCATTAATTTTTCTTTTCCTTTCCCCCTTTTAGATAGCAATAGAATAACAGCAATCATATTCATAATAATATTTTCTTCTATACAAAATATTTTACCCACAATAAGGCAGCAATATAGATAATATAAAAAGTATGACTATTATTTTGCATTTGAAGGGCAATTGAATAATTTGTTCAAAGACAGAGTCAGTAAATGGCACATATGGAACTCACATCAAAATCTTCTGGTTTCAAAAATAAATATATCATCCTTTATGCAACATTGATTCTTATAAGATACTTAGTTCCTATAATTACCAGGAAGGTTAGATTGATGCTTACAATAAAACTTTTTAATGAAAAAAATCATGCCAATTTAGACTTCTTTCATAAGATGTCAAATGAGAATGTACACCAAGTGTTTTGAAAACCTTAAAGTGTTTTATAAATACTATCTATTATAACCATTAAGTTGTAAATTCCTTGAAGTAAGGGACTATGTTGTTTTTGTCTTTGTATTCCACTATAAATTTTTTTAGTAAATGTGTGTTAAATTGAATGGTCTTATAGGCACATTTTGATTAATACATCTTATTTACATTTGAGAAGGCATTTGCCAAGAAGATCCAATTGTCAAGAAGGTCTCTTAGACCAGAAATATCAATCAAGGGTTTTGAGGGAAATATGGATTCCTGAATGAGACAAAAAATAGATTAAAATGAAATTGGAAATATTTTTAAAATAAGTAAAATCCAATAAAGCATAGATGATAATTAATATGTAGTTTTCTAATCAATATGTAGCCTATGGGAATCCTTATTTAAGGTTTAGTGATTTGTTTCTATTTCAGTTTGAATTCATTGTCTCAGACCATAAAATTAGGGATTAGTTAGGAGCTTGGATGATGGAAGGGGTTGAACAGCAAATGATTAATAACTTCAAATGCTACAATAAAGTTCATGTTATATTATCTAGAGAAAGGTCCATCGTGGATAAGAAGAAAAATGCTTAATATAGCAATCATTACTTTTGGGGTTCAGGTACACTTAACTTCTTAAATGCACAGTATCACAGAATTTCTCAGTTGAATGGGAAATAATATTTTCACAACTAGAATTTATTTAACGTGTTAAGGTTTGTATAGCCCTAGCTAAATACTATTGCATTATATCCTTACAACAACGCTTGGAGGTAAGTGCTTTTATTATGACCATTTTAGAGATTAAATGATATACCCAAGGCTATTTAGATATAAAATGCCTGAGGATAGATTTGAATTCAAGCCTTCCTCACTCTAGGTTTTATCCATTTGTTCTACCTATCTGCCTCAGGTGAACTAAAGAAGGATCAAAGCTCAGATAAGATTGAGGCTCTAAGTAGACCTTTTTAATATCTTCTTTTGAAAAGAAAATATTTTGTAGAATATTTTTATGTAATTTCAGATTTAGATGTGGTCTCTATAAAATGATATTTCTTTCTTTTTTTTTAATTTGCAAAACATATGTATGGGTAATTCTTCAACATTAACCCTTACAAAGCTTTCTGTTACAAATTTTTCCTCCCTACTCCTTACCCCTCCCCTAGAAGGCAGGATATCCACTACATGTTAATTATGTTAAAATATTTGAGAAATTGAATATATGTACACATATTTCCACACTTATCATTGTTGTGCAAGAAAAATCATAAATGATATAATTTCTATAACAATTTGATAGATGATTTTTGCATAAAAATGCCGATATGAATTTCATCCTAATACAGTTATTATGTGATTTATTAGAAAATTAAGGCCAGGATAAATTAAATATTTAATATTCTCTCCTGCATCTATCTGTACTAGGCAGGTGCTAGAAAACAAGTCAGCTAGAACTGTATTCACTTTTATAACCTATTATAGAAATCATTATGTAAACAAATGCAAATCACTTAATAGGCATTTAACTCCAAGCCAGGAAAGTAAATTTTGACAATAAAACTATGGAAATTTCTGAAAATTTCATTTAAATTTATAGATAGATGCATTCCGGGAAGATGGCAGAGTAGCTCTGAAATTTCTAGGCTCTCCAGATTTTTTCTGTTTGCAGGAGAAACATTTCTCCTGCAAACAGACAGAAAACTGTCAGGAAATGACTATACAGTAGAAAAATTAAAAGGTAGAACAGTTAGTTGTCCTACTACTTGAGGAGACTTTTAGAAGACTCCAGGGATTGGGGTTTGACCTGGATGAAGTGTAAACACCTTTAGATCTACTCCACTGAATCAACAAACAATGCAAACAGATCAGACCTCAAGAAAGTTAACTCAAGAACTTTTCACTTAACACATTTTCTTCTGAAGAACAGCAGATTTGGAGTGAGGGTAGACTGAAGGACCCCATACTGTTTCTGGAAGCCAGGCAGGGCAATGCTGACTAAGTGTGATTGCTGGGCTGTGATTGCTAGCAAGGAGTTTGTACTGAACTGCTGGTTTGGTATTACAGGGAACAAGAACAATTTTGGAAAAATAGGATTTGGGTTTAAGGAAAGAAACAGGAGGGAAAGAATTCCAAAAACAATAGAGCTGAGCCTGAGGGCAACATTACCCACAATTCAGGATTAAGACTTGATAAAAATTAGCTGTTGCAAATTAAATAAGATGAATTAAAAATAAAAAATGTGGAAGCAAAGGAAAAAGAACCCAATCATTGATAATTACTTTTGTGTAAAAGAAGATCTGGGTTCATATTCAGAGGAAGATAGTAAGGTTTTTTAAAAAAGCAACTCTTACCTTAAAGAAAAACAGCAATTGGTCACAATTCCAAAAAGAAATCTTGGAAGGACTTAAATAGGCATTCATAAATTGAAAGAATGAGAGAAAATTGAGGAAAAGTAAATAATTCCAAAAAAATTATGAAAAGGAATTTAAAAATCAAATAAGAGAGAATAATGAAAAATAGGGAAAAAATGAAAGCAATCCAAAAAAATTATGAAAAGAAAGCTAATCAATTAGGAAATGAGATACAAAAATCTTTAAGATAAAAATAACTCTTTGAAAACTAGAATTGGTCAAGTGTAATCTAATGATGTTATAAGTAATGAAGAGTTCTCTAACATTGCCCCTGGCAATTAGGCAGCAAAGATTTGATGACTGAATGTTAGTAGTTACTTACAAAATAAACTAAGCAAAAATAAAAGAAGGTAAAATTCTAATTCTAAATTCAGTATCAGGAACTATATCTCACTCAAAAATAAATGTCAGAGAAATTTTCTTATTTTAGGATGCTTCATATTATTAGAGTTGGTAAATCTTCAGTTTCAATTAAAAAATTTTGGATTCATAATTTATATTTTTGAAAGACCATAATAGTGGGGTTGTACATTGTATCCATACTGTCAGACTATATCTTGTGAAGCCAGTACAAAATTGTAAACAATGCATGCTCTGTGGAATGCTTTAATGTGTTGGTACAAAATTAAATTTTTATTCTATACGATTTTTCTTGCACAACAATGATAAGTTTGGAAATATGTATACATATATTCGATTTGTCAAGTATTTTAACATAATTAACATGTAGTGGATATCCTGCCATCTAGGGGAAGGGTGGGGAGCTGGGGGGAAAAATCTGTAACAGAAAGCTATGTAAGGGTTAATGTTGAAGAATTACCCATACATATGTTTTGCAAATAAAATAAAATTAAGAAAAAATTATCCTATAACTATGTGAAGACAGTGACTTTATAAAGTGGGGGCATTTCTCCATTTCCATCATCTCCATCTCCATATTCTTTATTTATAGGGAAATCATTTCTGGAAAGACTTTGGTAATGGCTCTGATGTTTGCCCTTTGGCTTATCTATTTCTTGAGCAGGTTTGTAATTTGCCAGCAGAATGCAAATACTGCTGGCTGCCCTGTTTGTTCTCTGTGCTTCCCTCCACTGATGCTGAGAAAAATTAATAATTGCTGTTAAATTTTACTTGGGGCATCACTAGTATGAAATATGTTATAATTGGACAGGGGCTGAGGTGAAATTTACCTATGCACTATGAATATAGGGAATGGGAAGAGACTTAAAAACCAAATGAATAGTGTAAATAAGATCTCTTAAGAATAATGTTTGCATAATTATCATGTAGTGGATATCCTGCTATCTAGGGGAGGGGTGGGGAGTAGGGGGGAAAATTTGTAACAGAAAGCTTTGTAAGGGTTAATGTTTAGGAATTACCCATACATATGTTTTGCAAATAAAAAGAATAAAAAAGAAAAGAAAAAAAAGAAAAAAAAGAGTAATGTTTGCAAATGTGAATTTACAAACAGGTTTTGGATAAACTGAAAAGATCTAGTCACAGCAACTTATGTAGTTATAATGCCTGCAAGAGGTTTCTTAAGCAAATGAACTGATTTAAGATATCATAAATTGTTTTTTAAAGAAAACAAAAAGGAAAGGACCTTAGTGAGCTGGTTCAGCCCCCTTCATTCTATAAGATCCAGAGGAAAAGAAACTTGCCTGTGATTATATGTGAGGTAGCTAAGTTAGGTCTGGAACTCAGGAGCTCTGAACTGAACCACTGATTTTTTCCAATATGCCATCATGTCTGATTTGGGGATAGGTCTAGAAGAGTTAATGTCTACTATGTATTACTATGTTCTGCATTGACACAAGTCCAGCCAAGCTGAATTCCACAAAGTCAAGTGTGAAATGAGTATCCAGGACCAAATTTCTACACAGAACAGATATGGCCAAAGAGATGAAATAAATGGATTAGAGAAAGACCTTGTACTGTTAGTGCTTCCTAATCTTTTTCATTATTAAAGTGCTCACACACACAATATACACAGCCCACAGATATAGGGGGCTGAGATTACCTCAGAGAATAGGGCTCAAAACAAGGAAATGTATAGAAAATAGGCCCCACTTGACTCTTCTCAACAATGAAGTGATTCAAGATATTCACAATAGACTTGGAAAGGAAAGTGCCATCTATATCCAAAGAGAGAACTATGGAGACTGAATGTGTATAAAAGCACATTATTTTCACCTTTTTTTTTGTCCTTGTTTGTTTACTTTTTTTCCCTTTGTTGTGGTTTTTCCTTTTTGATCTGATTTTTCTTGCACAGTCAGACAAATATGAAAATATATTTAGAAGAATTCTATAAATTTAACCTGTATTGGAGTGCTTGCTGTCTTGGGGAGGAGGGAAATGGGGGAGGGAGGATAAAAATTCGGAACACAAGATTTTGCAAAGATCAATGTTGAAAACTTTTTATATATATTTTTTTGGAAAAATAAAATACTGTTGGGAAAAAAGAAAAAGCAAAAAAAAAATAGGTCCTATCAAGATAGATCAATGAATATAAAATAGTGTAAAACAATGTTACAGTCAACTTGGTGTTTGCCGAATATCTAAAAAATTATTACAAGAAAACTGCTCATCAGAAGTCTTTCATATTCATAGGAGATAGAGTTTGAGAAAACCTATTGAAATTTTAATATAATGAATTTAGGCTAAATCAAAAGAAGAACTCAATTTAAAAATATAATAGGCTAGCAAAAGAAATAACAGAATTCAGCCCCTGATGATTTTTCAAAATGAGGGAGAGCAAAAATTTTTTATCTGAGATTTACAGATTTTAGGGAGTTTGTGACCTTGGATAGCAAAAAAATAAAATTCTTTATAATCAATTTTCTTTTAAATCCTATTTATTGCATTTTTATTGCATTTGTTAATATTTTGACAAGGAGTCCACAGGCTTCACCAGACACCAGTGGGCTAAGACATCAAAATGGTTCAGATTTCCTGGAGTAGAGGGCTGTTAACATACAAAAGAAAATGTTTTGGTTAGTTCACTTCAATGTATTTGGTCTTGAATAACAGAATAATATGACTTGAAGTAGCAGTCATTAAGACAGTCATCAACCAGCAAAAGAAAATAACAAAGATTTATTTGGTAGTATTCTTAAGGGAAGTATCACTGATTCTTTCAATGTAATCTAACAGGACCAGGAGGGCTGATTGTCTACATTTCTTAAATTTCAGATTAACTGGGAATCTATACTAGATTGAACCAACAAAACAGAAAAAAATAAAACTATTTATGAGACAGGATTTAAGGAAATCACAAGTACAACAAGCAGTTTTTCCAACTCATATCCCTTATCTATGGCTTTAAAATATATGTGCAAGCAACAAGACTATACGATGATCAATTCTGATGGACATGGTTCTCTTCAACAATGATGTGATTCAAACCAGTTCCTATTGTTCAGCGATGAAGATAGTCATATACATCCAGAGAGAGGCCTGTGGGAACTGAGTGTGAACCACAACACAGCATTTTAATGCTTTCTGTGAATATTTCCATGCATTTTGTTTCCCTTCTTAGGTTGTTTTTTTTCTTCTTCTCTTTCTAGATCTGATGTTTCTTGTGCAGTAAGATAACTGTATAGATATGTATACATGTATTGGATTTGTCATATAATTTATCATATTTAGCATGTATTAGATTACCTGTCATCTAGGGGTGGGGGCCGGGGGCAAGGAGGGGAAAAGCTTGGGAAAAAAAAGTTTTTTGCAAAGGTCAATGTAGAAAAATCACTCATATGTTTTGTAAATAAAAAGCTTTTAATATATATATATATATGTGCAGTGTTTACAAATTAGTTTTTATTGGGATTCACACCTTATTGCTTATTTGTGCATAGAACTAGATCATAACAAAATGAAAACTTAACACTGCTCTCATGTTTGGTGCTTATTTAGATCAAGAAAAGAGCAAAAATTCACAAGCCAAAAACACCCAGGTTCAGTTTTCTCTTTTCCTCTCTCTCTCTGTCTCTGTCTGTCTGTCTGTCTGTCTCTCTCTCTCTCTGACTCTCTCTGTGTCTCTCTGTGTCTCTCTCTCTCTCTGTCTCTGTCTGTCTCTCTCTCCCCTTCCTGTGTGTGTCTGTCTCTGACAAACAGTCTCAGAAAGAAAGGACTAAGATTAAGGAAGATATATAAAGGCTTCCTGAAGAATGTGAGCTTGAGCTGACACTTGGAGGAAGTTAGGGAATTATTTTAAATCTGAATTCCAAAAAATATAAGAAGTTGTTGCAAATATATATGACCAAGAGCTATTTTCCAATAGATAAGTAGTCAAATGATATGAATAAAAAAGTTTTCAAAAGAGGAAAGGCAAACTATCAATCTCCAAATGAAAATATACTCCAAATTACTAATGAGAAGAATGAAAAATTAAAGAATTCCAAAATGCTAAATTGTCTGCTAAATTGTCAATGATAAAAAATAACCACAGTTAATGCTGAAGGGATTGAGGAGAAATAAGCTGAAACATATTCTTTCAATAGTCCTTTAAACCCTGCTAAAAGAGAGTGGTCAAACTTCTCAAGAAAACAAAACAAAACAAAAACAAAAACACATTTGGAATTATGCAAAGAAATTCATTAAACTATTCTTAATTAGTGTTGCTATAAAACAATGAGACATGGAATACAACTTTTTTTTGAAGACAAATCATTATTACATAGAGGGCAATAGGGCAATGAATGCTACATACAAAAATTTTCTAACATATAAGTAATAAAGAATTTGAAAAACAGGAGTAGAATATGTCATCAAGGAACTGTATCATAAGAAAAGAACATGTTCTGATCAGATGACAATAAGAGATGATAAGCATTTGAGAGTTCTCCAATGGTACCCTTATGATGCCAAGAGAAAGGAAGGATTACAGTAGGGTAGGCCCCTGTGCAAGACTTATAAGAACAACATCTGCAAAGGTTGAGTAAGTATGAATGATTTGTAACTTTCATCACTAGAAGGAATTAATGAATTATTGAGATCATAGAACCATTTGCATAAATGCCAGTATATGTATCATAATGTGACTTTTAGATATTTTGCTGAGAAAACCATGCATATTATTACTTCAAGGAAAGAGTACTATGATACTAGCTAGAGTAATTATATACCAAAATTATTATTTTTTGTTTCTATTTTTTAAAAGTCCCTTTGAATAAGGGAAAATAGTGAGGTATATTTGAAAGAACATTGGATTAGGAGTAAGGGGACCTTGCTTCATCTTAGCTCTATCACTTACTAAATATTTGACCATAAGAAAATTACTTTGCCTCTCTGTGTCTCAATTTCCTCATATATAAAATAAAGGGTTTAGACTAGATAACCTTTAAAGACTCTTCCAGGTCTAACCTTGTAGGCTTCTTAATTGAAATTCTTAATTGAAATAAATGAAACTCTCTAAACTGCCTCAATACACATTTATCACCATGTTTACAAAATCAGGAATTAATTTTATAATATAATTTTATAATTAACTTTTAAAATAATTTAAAATCTATAATTATTTAGCTAATTTAATTTATCTTCAACCATAACATTTATATAGTTTTTGATTTATCTAAACAATGATATTTCATATAGAAAACCTTTATGCAGTTGGTGAGAAGTAATCTGGAATAGTGGACAGAATACAGGTTTTGGAGTCAAGAACTGGATTTAAATCCTGAATTAAATTTAACCTCTTATGGTTCCAGGGAACTCTCTTAGTATTTATGTGAAAGCTGAATTTCTGATCTATACTTGTGATGGATATTTCCATACACAGAACTCTCCATATTCCTGAAATTAGACATTTGTTCTGCTCCCCAATAATAAACAAATAAATAAGATATAAATAAAAGAAAATACATTTCATAGCATCTTTTCCTTTCCCCAGCAAAGATGGCACTGATGAATATTTCAAACAAGAGATTTTACTCAAGATTCCAAGTGATTGATAGGGATGAATTGTACTGTATTTGACTCTTTCCCTTTTGCCTCCTGTATGCAAACAGAATGAAAAAAGTTTTAAAGAACCTGTTGTCCAACCTGTTTGTCAGTTAAGGTGGCACAATGGAAAATACAATCAGGTTTTGTAAGCTTCTTCATACAAATTCAATAAGTTCTAGATTTATGGCAGGCACCATCAGTTGCTCAGATAAATGAAGAGAGCTTCCAAGCCAGAGGTTAGTGGCACAAATCAATAAACTGAAATATGCATTTAATCCATATGGTATTTCAGTAATAGGGCGTTTAAAATTCACTGAACAGCTTTGCTATAAATCACCCACAGAAATCACATTAAAAGAATGCTAGCCCTGTGACTTGAACTCAGAAATGAATGCCAATGTGCAGGAAAAATAAGACACTTTTAGGCATATGTCATAGGAAAAGTTATTTGTTTCCAGTCACTAGTTGTTTAAATTTTTTTTCTTTTTCTTTTTTTTTTTAATTGAGGTTCCAGCTCAGGCTAGATCAAATCTTACTTTTACCCAAGATTCTTTCCCACAAGAAACTTTTTTAAAAGATGCAATAATTTAATGAGGGAAAAGAATATGCATATATGATAGAGAATAAAACCTAAAAGAAATTAAGCACAACTTTGAGGAATATAAAGATTTTCAGTTACTAAAACTAGAAAAGTTCATCCAATTCAATTGTCATTTTATAAAACTATGGTACAGATTAAGTGACTGATTTTAAGATTACACAGGTAGTAAACAACAGATCCAGAGTGGAATCCAGAGCCTTACATTCTAAATCCAATGATCTTCCATGGCACAATACCAAGTCATTGGAAACTTCAAGAACCACAATGTTTTGGAAAAATTGGTTCATTAATATATTCAGCTGCCTCTGAATCCATGTACTTATTAATCTCTTTGGCTGCATGCTCTTCTTTCTCTTCATCCATTGAATACTTGTCTATTTTTAAAGTAATATCCCAATATCATTTCCTCCGTGAAGTACTTCCTAGACCTTGATGATATATATATATATATATTACCTTAAAAAGTTATAAAAATATGAGACACTGTGATTAATGCTTTACCTTTCTTTAGTATTCTCTTAAGTGCTAAAGACACTCATATAACCCCTTGTCTGCCTAGAGTTTTCCATTGATGTATTCTTTTCTAGTGTGCCCTCCTTAGACACATATGTGTATCTTTATGACCATCCCACCCTGCTGACAACTTTGATTTCCTTGCTCTATTTCTATAAGATCCTATTTCTCAGAAGCAAAAATTGAACGTGTCTAAAAGTCTGTGCTGTTAGGCACTATTTTGTTAAGTTGATCCACATCCCAACTAAGTTATATGAACTTAAGCAGGCCTTCTTAAAGAGAAGGACATTATTTAAAGGAGTGACTCAAATTGAGAGAATTTCAGACATGTGGCAGACCAGCTTGGCAGATATTTTTGGCAAAATGAACATGGCAGTGCCCCTGAAATTATACCCTAAAGGCATCTGCTTGCATCTGGTAATTATATTGACAAGAAGAAGGCATAACAAACAAATCCACCTGACATGGAGTTATCAAACATGAAGCTTGTCATTTTGAAAAAATAACTTAGGCCACCCATTGAGGGCTGACTCTATCAAGTAAGGTAGCCATCCCTTCAGGATGCTAATTCTCATTCTTCAATATGCCCTTATAATTGACAATTCAGATTAGGAAAAACACACACACACACACACACACACACACAAAATACCTACAATTGTAGAATATAGAACTTGAAGTAACTTCATAAATCATGTACTATCATTTTACATATGAGGCATTTGAGGTTCAGAGACATTTCAATGACTTGGCTAAGTGAAACAAGTAGACAGTAATAAGACTCAGACTGAGAACAAATATTCTGACTCCCAAACTCTTTCTTTCTAAGATGTGATAGTCTGTATTCAAGGATTTTTCTAAAGCAAAGAGTAGACTAGGCCACACCTTCTAGTTAGTAAAATGTAGAGATGATTTATCTCTCATTGAGTTCCAGAGAGATTGCCACTCACTTAAGGTAACACAATGAGTAAAAGAGGTAGAATTGCAAGGTGGATTAAATCCAGGCTTCCTTCACTAGCACCAATCTATTTTAAAAACAAGCACAAATAACTATGATATAAGGGAACATGTGATCAACACAAACATCCCAATACATTTTGTGAAAAATGGAAGATGTAAATCCTTTCAACTTGGAGAAGCCAGGTGGGGAGGCATCAGTGAGAAATTAGAATTTGAGTTGTACCCTGGAACTTGGAAACTGATGTGGGGTTGGACAATATTATCCTGTCATGAGGGTAAAGTGTGAATAAAGAAACTGATGCAGAATAAGGCAGAGAAATAATTAATGATGTAGAAAGGATCAGTTTGGCTAGAAGGTAGAATGGTAGAATGCTTTCCATTTAGAAAGTACTTTCCTCACCACAACTTTATTTGGTAGTTAAAGAAACATCATTATAGCTATTTATAGGTGAGGAAACTGAGGCACAGAGAGAAGAAGAAAGAGCTTTATCACTGGTTAGAAAGCTGAAAATCAAATCCAGGTTCTCCAAGTCTGAATTCAGTGCTATATAGTACAAAGAATATTGAATTTTGTCTTGAATCTTGTAGCCTTTCTTGCATGATCCAGTTAATCCTTGCTAAGGGAATGTCCAGTCCATAAAAACTGTGAAAACAACTTGCACTGATTTCATCCCAATCCTATACTGGGAGAGGACATGGATTAGGGCAATCTTTTTTTAACTTTAAGAAAGTCATCTAATTCAATTTTTACAAAGATAAATGAATATAATATAAAGTGTATATAATCTGAAAAACCTATATTCAAAACCGCATTTCTTTTTTTCCCCTGAGGCAATTGGAGTTAAATTACTTGTCCAGGGTCACCCAGCTAGGAAGTGTTAAGTGTCTGAGACCAGATTTGAACTCAGGTCCTCCTGACTTCAGAGCTAGTGCTCTATCCACTGCACCACCTAGCTGCCCCCAAGACTGCATTTCTTTAAAATTCTACTTAATTTACTAACTCCTACATCTGTGAATTCGCTCATACTATTCTCCTTGCATGAACTATCTTTTTTGTCTCAAATTATTTATCTATATCTATATATTAATATCTATTGATAACTACATATTTCTGTGTGCATGTATATATGTACAATTTCTGAGGAGAGTTCTAATAGGATAAGGTTTTTCTACTAAGGCAGCTGAACATCTGCTCTGTCTTAGAGAATTGCTGAGTACACATACAAAGATAAGTGGTTGGGATATATCAATTACTTTACAAAACAATGTGAAAGATACAGGATTTAAATCCTAGTTTTCCTGAATCTCTTCTGTATATGAACATAACTCACTGAACACTTATTGAGTGCCAGATATTTTTGTTATTCAAAAGATAACAAAGTATAATTCTTATTCTAAAAAAAAATGGATATATAATAGGTAGTGAAAACATACACATAAGAAATACTGAATAACTTGACAGGTTTTCATTAAATACCAATATGGAGGAAACAGATACATTATATGTATATAACTGAAAGGGTAAGTAGGTTTCTGTTTCATGGACTGAGATAGCTATAAAATTAATTGGTTATTGGCAAGATTTCAAATGAACCTATTTCTATTTAACCAAGCAGGTTTGCAGAAAGCTTCTGCAATCTTTCCCTAGGCCTTTTCTCAAAGCTCATCTAGCTTTGATAGAACCTGTCTTACTTTCTATTGGCATTATCATCAAGAATGCAGGGTGAGTTCTCTACCACAATGAGTATTAATATAAGATGTACTTCTCTTTTCCTACTTCCCACACAAAACTGTTCAGAAAAAATATACAGAATATTTGATCCTTAAAAGTAAGAGCATCATAGGATCTAGATCTGAAATATAGATGGTGCCTCAGATATCTAATCCATTTCTCTTTTATAGATGAACAATTTAAGAATCTATATTAATTCACTAAGAAACATTCACTGTCAAGGTAGAACTATTTTTTTTGCAAGTAATTTGATGGAAGAGTTTCTTCATTCTGGTACTCTATGGCATCCTAAAGATGACTGCATGTTGTGCTAAAAATGCATTTGAATACCCTTGTATATTCACACCCCAACACAAACACCCATGAATGGCCCTAATTAACATCACGGGAAGCATCCAGAGAGATTGAATGCATTCTGAACACTCAATTACCTTCTGATCCCTCCAGGCAGTCATTCCTCCATAAGTAGATCTGAGACACTACGATAGCTGACACCTTTAAGAAGACTGTCACCCCTTTTGAGTCAGTACTTGTGGTGTGACGCACAGACTTTGATTCTCCTTCACTGTCAATCTTACTGCTTTCAAAAGCTCTAAATTAACTTTTATAAGGAAAAAGAAAAACCTCACTGATGGCAATAAGAGGTTAATTTAAACTATTGTTTCTGTGACATGGTGCTGTTCCATGAAGAGTAATAACTTCATCAGACAGAATTCAAAACTTTGGGGCAAGAGAATTATGGCTTTTCAGGAGCTCAAACTACCTTTTGAGATGGATGTGAAAAAAAAGATAATTGAAGAGTTCGAATTGTCCTTTGAGAAAATGTCTTAAAGCAGTTTGGATCCAATCAGACATTGTTTTAAATAAGAGGAGGTGAATTCTCAATGGAGTTATGTAAAACTGCCAATTTCCCAAAGTAAAAATAACTTTGTAAAGGAAAATTCCATTCCTCCACCTGGGAAACCTCCCTTTCACTTTTAGAAGTCTTTGCATTTGAAACCAAGGACCAATTTTGCATTGGTTTTAGTGAGCATATTGTTAAATCTTCAGAAGAAATTGATAAAGTTTTTAGTTGACCCTAAAGTCTATATCTGGGGAAATTTTGAGTTTTTCAAATAGTAACTGGAAGAATCCTTGACATAATAAACATTGCCCAACTGAATAACTCAATCTTATGAGGCTGTTTTAAATTTTACTTTAGAGAGAATATTTAAACTATTCTCTGTGGACTTTTTTTAATCACTCTCCTCTGCCCCAAATCTTTCTCTATTATTACCTATTCTTTCCTTCCTTTTTCTAATCTCAGAGGCAGAAATGACTTTTCTCCTTTCTATGACTTAATCTTCCTATTATTACTTATGATCTTCTTTATTAAGTCCTCTATTATTTAAAGTTCTTCAAAACCCACCCTCTTCCTACTTCAGGATGCTAGATTACTTGATTAAATCAGAGATGTGAACAAGGCCTAGAGACCTTCACTGGATCAATCAAAGTTATCTAAATGGGATTAGCCTAATCAAATTGGGAAGGAATAGAATATTTCCAGTCATTGAATGAGATGAAATGGTATTAAGAGGTAAATTGGGCTATGTTGCAGACTTTCAATTTCTCTTTGTAGATTTTGGCTAAAATGATCAGCTATTTTAGAGACCTAGCATTCCAACAGTTGGCCAGGGGAGAGTTAGCAAGATTTTCAGGAAAATATCCTGAAAGGGAATTGCTTAAGGCTAGGGAAAGGAGAAGAGTCTTTGTCCACTTTCTAATCCTCAACTAGAGGAAGACATGCTGAACTCCACAGTGTTTGAAAAATCTGTTTTCCTCATTTCTTATCTTAGCATTGACCTTAGACAAGCAGAGACTGATAGTAGTATCTGCCCTGGGAGCTGAAAATAAACTGGACATGTGGAAGAATAGTTTCAGGACTCCATAAGGAGATCAACAGAAAGCTGCTAAAGGAAAACTCTTGTCCTTCAGGAATACAACATAAACACTTCCAAAGAAAGGACTTCCAGGAGTTGTGGTTTTATTACTTTTGCTGTATCATGTGCTTTAATCTGTATCTGCTTATAAGAAAGTGTACCCTCATTTGGTTTTATTCCAGTTGTCATTAAATACCATCTTAGTAAATATATTTAACTAAAAGCTAATTGAAATTTTGGCCAATTGATATCAACTAATAGGAGAAGCATAGCATTGGGAGTTCCTGAGTTCTATTAAAAACAAGGGGCCCAGGGGCAGCTAGGTGGTGCAGTGGTTAGAGCACCAGCCCTGAAGTCCGGAGAACCTGAGTTCAAATCTGCCCTCAGACACTTCCTAGCTGTGTGACCCTGGGCAAGTCACTTAACCCCAACTGCCTCAGCAAAAAGCAAAAAAAAAAAAAACAAAAAACAAAAACAAAAAAAAACAAAACAAGGGGCCTAACACACACACACACACACACACACACACACACACACACACACCCCTCTCAGGGTTATTTCAAGAATGCTGAAGTGAGAAATAATTACCTTCCAGAGACCCAACAGGCCAGTATAAGCATGAGTTAAGAAGGTATCCTTATAATTTCCCTACACTACCTTTCCAGTCTTCTTATTTCATTTCAATTATAAATGTCTTAAGAACTAACTCTCCAAAACACTGGAAACACTTTGAAGTTCAATCAGCACTATTAACATTTTCCTTCGTTTTCTTGTGAAAACAATTAATAAAATAACAATCAAGCTCTGATTTCTAATATTTTCTCATTTCCAGATTGCAAATTAGCATATTGAAAATTTAATTTACCTGGCTCTCCTAAGTACAAGCTGGTTCCAGCACACCTGATTCCAGGTCTTTACCAGGGTTAAACAACCATTGTGCTGTTATGAAGAGAAGTTGAGATGGCTGCAACAAAAGACTGTTGGTTTGGTTGAGCATGTCATTCTACCAAATGCTATATAATAAGATCATTTATGCTTTAAGTGGAAGCAGCCATGATGAAAAGACTGACATAGGAGATAAATCTACAATTATACAACTGTGGTTTTAATTTTAAAGTCTGATCTATAGTATACAGAAATTGGTATGAAATACTTTCGAAAACATCAATAATTTTCCATGACAAAATCAATTTCAATTTTACATGACAACAGTAGATTTTTATTTAAAATTATAGATTAAAGTTATAACAAGATATGCATTCCAATGCTCAATTAAATTACATCTTCTACTGGACAAGAACTCTACTCAATTCAACTTAAACATTTAACAAATCACTTTTTATATGCAAAACTAAATACTAGGTTCTAAGAGCATGATGATATAAAAAGCACAATTCTTACCCTAATGAATCTTCCACCCTATTAGGAAAAGGTATTTTTAAAAAAATCCACAAATTTCTGTCATAAGATAGAACAAGAAGGTCCATAGAAATATGAAGAGGTAGATATTACCTTCATCTAAAGCAGCAGTTCCTACTCATTTGTACCCTTGTTTTAACATTCATTATCCACACAATTGCCAAATTAATATTTATTTATTTATTTGCTTTTTGCTGAGGCAATTGAGGTTAAGTGACTTGCCCAGGGTCACACAGCTAGGGAATGTTAAGTGTCTGAGACTATATTTGAACCCAGGTCCTCCTGACTTCAGGGCTGGTGCTCTATCCACTGCGCCACCTAGCTGCCCCTCAAATTAATATTTATAAATAAATATTTCCCCCCCAAAATCTCCCCTAAATAAAAACAAAACAAAGTACCCAAAACTAGTTCACTCTCCTGTTCAAAAATCTTCTGTAACTTCTCCTTTTCTGTAATGTAAAATACAAATGCTTTTTGGTATTTCAAGTTCTTCACTATCTTGCTCCCACCTAGATTTCCAAACGTTTCATATTACTTCTTTATCTTCATACCTATATGAGCCAGTCAAACTGGTCCAGAAGCTCTTCCTTAAATCATCATGCCATCTTTCATCTTATTTATCTGTACAAACTCTTCTCCAATTTCTAGGATGCAATCCTAATCCATGCCTCTTGGAATACAGAACTTTTTATATATTTCAGTTCAGGTGCAAATTCCCACATAAAGTCTTTCCTGATCATTCCCTCTGCCTTCAACAAAAAGTTAGTGTTTTCTCTCCTCAAATTATTTATAGTTCCTTTAGGACACAGTCACTTGGAAACTCCGTTAGAACATTTCTTTCTTTTTTTTTAACCTGTTTTATTGTTCTTGAATTGTTGCAGTCATGTCCGGTTCATTGTGACCTCTGTCTTGTTTTTTTTTTTTTTTTTTTTTTGGCAAGGATAGTGAAGCAATTTTGTGTTTTCTTCTCTAACATACTTTACAAATGAGGAACTGGAGCAAATAAAGTTCAGTGACTTGCTCCAGGGTCATATAGCAGTATCTGCCTGATTCCCAAACCAATGTTGTATCTACTGTATTACCTACCTTCCCCCTAGGGAAAGTGAGAAATTGCATAAGGGAAGAATTATTTGTTCTTAGGTGAGATGTAGATTAGAGAAATTCAGGAGATGAGATCTGAATTAGGCTTTAGAGAGGCAAACTAGTACTGGAGACAAAAGGGAAATTGGCATATCTATAAAATTATATATTTAGACACTGAATGGGCCTAAGATATCATTTAGTATAACCCTCTCACTAGACAGAGCACCACTAGACCACTAGGGATTTACTTTTAAAAACAATTTTTGTCATAATTTTTAAAAAAGCAAATTGCCCTGACCCCCCCCAAAAAAAATATGATGTTCCCAGTAAACAAGGAAAGAACCATACAAAGAACTAATCTACATTTTTTTTTGTCTTTGTTTTTATGGCTGATGTTGTTTGAGGGCAAATAAAATTTGAATTGTATTTGCAGTGATCTGCTGGTAAGTGAATGTGATGTTGAGATGCTAAATGGTTAAAAATGAAACCTTGTTCTTCTAGGAATGCTTGAATAGAAAGAAGAAACCCAGAGACATCTCAAAATATCAGAAATGAAGCCAAAAGGACATAAGAATACAGTAGAAAAGAGAAAGAACAGAAGAAAGGAAAATTTAAAAAATTAAATATATTATAATTGGCAATATTTATATAAAACTTTAAGTTTTGTAAAGTACTATGTGTATTATGTCATTTGGTCCTCACTACAATCCTGGAAGACAGATTACTACCTCTATTGAATAGATTGAGAAATAAAGGCTGAGACACATTTAGTGACTTGCCTAGACTCACAAAATCAATAAGTACTTGATTTAGAATTTCAACCCCAACCTTCTGTTCATTGTGTTACCTAGTTGTCCCATAGGTAATTCTGATTACTAGTTTACTATTTGGCCTAGGGCAAACAACTTAACTTTTCTATTTCTAAATTAGACTATCATGATTCCTTCTAGGGTTTTTTTTCTCTCTCTCTCTCTCTACAGTTTTAAGATAAAAAGGCAATATTTAAGAAGAACAATCATAAAAAAAAGTGTCAGTATTTTAAAGAGTAAATACAAATGTTCACTGCAGAAAGATGGATATTCTTCTTTCAAAAGAATCATAGAATCATACGTCTAGAGCTGGAAAGAACCTTTTATTCAAATCTCAGTTTATTAATGAGGAAACTGGTATGCAGTGTTACAATTTCATAAATGATTTAATTACATCTACTTAGTAATAGAATACAGAAAATTGAAGTTAAAAAAAAAGGAAGAACAAACTAGGGAATTAAACTAAATGATTCGACTATCCATTTCAAGAGCAATGGATAGATAGATAGATGGATGGATGGATGGATGGATAGATAGAAAGATAAGGATATAGTTGCAGAAACACAAATATATAGCCACACACAGAGACACCTATATGTGTATGAGTATTTAAAAGTACTACCTTAACTCAAGCAAATAACATTTTGGTGATATTTTCCAGGCAAAAACAATTGAAATTAATGAGAAAACTAATTTCTTTGAAACATTTCATACATCATGCAAACTTTCTGGGCTGATTTCTTAATAAAAAAAGCACAAAGAGGAAAGATCAAATGGTAGGACCAACAAGAAAGACAGCGACCAGGAGAGGAAATAGAGATTAGCTCTCCTGAGGATAGGCTAGCAATGCCCTAAAATGATTGTTCATAGCAGATCTATGGATGCTGAATCACAAAGGTAGAAGAAAGACTCTGGAAATATGGTGGTCAAAATCATGTCAGAGAAAGATGTAGAGATACTTTAATTCTAGTTTAGGCAGATTTTTCCAATTTATGTTCTATCTTAAATGGACAAAATGGCCATGTTTATATTGGGGTTAAATATATTTCACTAGCCCAGTTAATGTGAGGCCCAAGGAAGCAAAAAGACAAACTTATAGTGTTGAAAATTATTTCTTTAGGACCCTATATGAATATATCATTATTTTTTTTAATCAGGCACCTCAATGTAATGAAGGGCAGTATTGATCTTGCAAGAAATGGCATAATTTGAAGATTTGCTGAAGAGCTAGGGTTTTTTTTTTTAAAATTCACTTTTCAGCTCTCTCTGAAGATCTTTTGTTTTCTTGAATAAAACTAAAAACAAAGCCCAGTGGAACAGACTCATACCTCTGCCTAAGGGGAAAATATTTGGCACAAAGTAGAAATTAGCTATCATAGTTATGATTTAACAATGCTAGGTAATGTATATGGAATTTCTAAAGTATTCTTTAATGAATTATGAAGCCACTTTAAAAACCTAAAAAAGAATAAGCCTTCAAACACATTTCAAAAAATCAATTTAATATGATTTCTCACATTTCTTGTGGCATCACAAAAGAAGGGATTATAAATGACATTGTAGGAAGAAGAATTTTAGATAGACTAGAATATGACCAGACAGTTTAGACCCACAGACAATGCTTTGCTTTAGATTTTTGTTAACTATCACTCTTAGATACTGAGAGGAAACAAAACTAACAGTTGTTAGACTGTAACTGATTTGAGGAGAAGAAATGGCAGCCAGCAATTCACAAGCAAACCTCATTCTTCAGGATAACTGTCTGTCTGACATAATTTATCATTCATGTTTTTGTAAAGGATTTTTGATGCTGCTAGACTTGCAAAGCAAGATCTCAGCTGGAGTGGTTGTAGTATATTGACTTCTTGATCTTGGATCTGGAGAAAAATAGATCAGCTGTCTTCTTAATACTATTGAGTTATCACACATGAAGTTGGAACAGAAGTTAGACTTAGAAAGGGTGCAGGTCAAAAAGAGCAGATCTCTTTAAAAAGGAATTTTCAGGATCATAATCAAAGAGAAAAATGGTTAATTCTCTTAACAGAATTAGCAAATCCTTAGTTATTTCAAAAGTTGCTATGACATTTAAAATAATAAGTAAATAGATTTACTAAGCAAAAAAAACCCCAAGATTAATTTCCTATTAGAGTATCATAACTGAAGGAGGCAAAACATGATTTTTTTCTGTTAATTCCACTTATTGACCTCTTACTTTTCCTATTCTTAAAGATTTTGTTTGCAGAAGGGAACAGGAGATGAAATTGAGCTTCATAAATTGGCGGTTCCATGATTTTCTTCCAAAGATTTTCTTCCAAAGATTTTCATTCATAGAACATTTTTGAACATAAAGAAACATCTTTGTTCATTCTAATCATTATCAACCAGCAAGATGCAAAACAAATCAGGACTGGCATGTTCCCATTTGCTTCAATCTTGACCAGTGATGATAATTATCTGGTGTTTATGTAGTTTTTTTAGGGTTTGTGAAATGCTTTTTCAATCATCTCATTTTATTCTCCCTGTAATCCTGGGAGGATGGTGCAATGATGTTTGTTTTAGAGAGAAGACACCTGAAGCAAACATAGCTTAAATGACTTCTTGGAGAGAAAGGGGATCATCAAGGTACTGCTTAGTATCCACAAAATGTAACAAAAGATCTTTAAGCATAAAGGATAGATATTCCATGGAGGATTTGTTAGAGAATCTGGAAGAGAACTACACAGAATCAGAAGCAAAAATTATTATGTCTAATATTTTACCTCCCACATCAGTGTCTTTACTCAGGCTGTGCATCAAGTCTGGACATGAATGCTTTCTCTCTTCACCTCTGCAGTTTAGAAATACTAGTTGCTTTCAAGATCCAAATCAAATGTCACTTCAAGTCCTTCAAGAGGGCTTTCTTCATTTTGTAGTTGTGGGTGTCTCTCACCCTATTCTCTACCCCAAATCATGTTCAATAAATTAGCAAACTTTTATTAAGTATTTATGATAGGTCAGACACTGTACTAAGTACAACATATGTTGAATTTACTCATCTATGAAAAGATTCAGAAGCCCATAAACTTCTTGAGATCTGATTGTCTAGGTTTGTTTTCATTTCATGAACTGACCTTATGCCTTTGCCTAGTACTTAGTAAATACTGACTGAATGATTGTTCAAACAAAAGGATGCTGGACTTAAAATCAAGAGATCTGAGTGTGAATCAGGGAGTAGCCTATGGGTCTTTTTATGTCATTTAATCTCTTTGACCTTCAGTTTTCTCAAGTAGGTTGAATAAGAAAACTTCCAAGATCCCTTACAATTTTAAACCTATGGTCCTAAAGAATGGCTGGGAAAAGATCTGTACCATGTGGAGGCAATAACCTCATTAATTTGAAATAGAGGTTAATAGAACATAGAAATGGAAGGGACCTTGAGAGCATTTAAAATGAGTCCTTCATATTACTTTGGACACAAATTCTGTTTTAATATATTTGATACTTGCTTTAAAAATTGTATCATTAAATAAAGTGGTTTTAAAAAGTTGACCTGTAGGTATAATTCTCCCATTTCAAAATACTGGGTTTCAGGATAGATTCTCCCCTCCTCCACTTCAGCTCTACATAGGAGGAAGCAGGTGTAGGAATATTTTGTTGAAGCTTTTAAATATTTAGCAGAGTCATTAATTTTGCACAGCACATATGCATACACTTCTAGCCAAGCAAATCTGAGCCAAAGAAATCCCAGAACTTATCCCATAGACTTTGTGTCGGCAGAACTGCCCCTTGTTGTTTATCTACTAAATGAATCTACCAAAAGGCAGGACAAATAGAGCTGTGGTACTCCATGCCAATCAACATGCTAAAAAAAAATAAATACTGAGGAAAATGCCATTAGCCTTTCTAATTCATTCATTCTTTCCTTCTTGAATTTGTGAAGTACAGTAAATATGACTAAAAATGTTTTTCTTCCCTCATATTTAAAAGCTAAATAAATAACTGACTTTCAGTGTTCTAGGCTTTTTCCCCTCCAGTTTGTCAACAAATCATGTTTCTTGATTCTCCTCTTTTTTGCTTTTCCCTCCCTTCCCCCTTCCATTATCATTATCCATTTAATTAGTATCTCCTAACAAAGGGCAGAAAGAGTAAAGTTGAAAACATAAAATAGAATTATAAGAAGAGCTCATTTGCAGTATCAAAGAATGAGAAGATTCACAAGGGGAAAAAAGTCAGGCAACTTAAGTTTAGCCTTGTAAACACTAAGACTTCTAAAAATGTTGACCCTTATAAGGGAATATTTTTAGAATAGCTTGGACACAAACAATACTTTTAAAAACTTGTCATTTGATACAACAGCAGCTAGGTAGCAAAGTGGATAAAATGTTAGCTTAGGGAATCAAGAGAACCTAAGTTCAAATCCTGCATGAGCTATTTAGAAGATTTGTAATCCTGGACAAGTTATTGAGCCCTATTTTCATCTGTAAAATGAGCTGGAGCAGGAAATGGCAAACTGCTCCAGTATCTTTACCAAGAAAACCTCAAATGGGCTTACGAAGAGTTGGACATGACTAAATAATAAATATGAGGCAACATCTCATCCACCTTGGAGATAACAATCCTTCCTTATTTTTGTATTTTATTTTATTTTTGCTGAGACAATTGGGCTTAAGTGACCTGTTCAAGATCACACAGCTAGGAAGTATTAAATGTCTGAAGCGATATTTGAACTTAGGTCTTCTTGACTTCAGGGCTGGTGCTCTATCTACTGCACCACCTAGCTGCCCCTAATCCTTCCTTATTTTATAGGATCATTAATATAGAACCAGAAGGGACATTATCTAGTTTAAAGTCTTCATTTTACAGAAGATAAATGAGAGTCCACAGATGTAAGATGAATTCTTCCAGTTATTCAGGAAATAAGCAAGGCCAACATTCAAATCTAGCATCTCTGGTTCAAATATAGTTATTTCTAGTGCATTGTATTTTCACATGCTGTGTTATTCTTAGACTTATCTTTCTATAAATGTCTTTCATAGTAGAAAACAAAATAAAAATGGAGACAAAGGAGGAACTTTTTGACTGGTAAATGTCTTAAATTTTAGTAGGTGATTGAATTAAATGATATTATACCTAAGAAATGAAGATTATGAATAGTTCAGAGAAACTTAGAATGGGTGGGGACAGGCCATCAATCAGTATGGTTAAACAAATTATAGTACATGAATGTAATGAAATATTCCTGTGCTATATGAAGTAAAGAACATGATCAATGCAGAAGAGCAAAGAAAGACTCATAAATTGATACAAAGTAAGCAGAGACATGAAAACAATATACACAATGACTGTGACAATGAAAATAGATGGTACCACAACCATAAAATAATGGAAATTGAACACTGTCAAAATATAATGACCAAGATAGTTCCCAAAGAAAAGATACCTTCCCTTTCCTTTTCTGAAATGAAAATACATGTGTGTGTAAGATTATGACAGACTTTTTTTCTATGTGTTGGTTAATTTTACTGATTTCTTTTCTATTTCTCATCTTTTTTTTTTTTTTTGGTTATAAGGAATGGCTTACTGAAAGGGGGCAGGGCAGGGAAATATAAGCAATGTAAACATAAAGTTATCAATATGATCTATTTTCAAAAAAGAATTCATACAGAACTAAATAAGTACTACTAAGGTAATATGCAGATATAAATCAATCACATAAATTTTCTATCATATTCATATGTTTTGTTCAAGAATTTCCAAATTATTATCCTCTATTTTCTTCCAAGCATTTTATTAGAGCAGATAATGCCACTATACACATTTTTGTGCACATGGGTCTTTTCTTTCCATCCATAACTTCCTTGGGGGCATAATTCCAGATCACTGTTAAAGTGTTATTTAGTAATGGAAGTATAATTTATAGAACTTTTTCCTGAAGGATTATTGTTTTGAGAATGTTTGGACCAACTTATAGCTTTGCCAGTGAAAACATTTTTGGCTGGGTAAATTAAGATATTGTCTCTGCCATTATGGAGTTTAAACTCTAAGGGTGATGAAAAAAGACCTATGTACTTATATCAATACACAGAACAACACAACTATAAAGAACTTCTGTAGAAAACATTAAAAAGGTAAGAATGGAGAAATGCAATAGATATTTGATAAATGCTTGTTGACTAAGGGAAACACATTAAAAAAAATCCTTTCTAGTTCAGGGAATTAGATAAGACTTTGTTCACATACAAAGTATTGTTTGAACATTGTATGTCTGGCTATTTCCTCTATCTCTTCACACTTTTATTTACTCTCTCTGATATTTTCTAGGATGAGAAGCCAGATAAATAGTGGTTTTGTTTGTTTGTTTAGGTTTAGATTTTTTTTAATTTGATAAAAAACTATCATCCTATATATTTCCCAGAACCAGGAATACATACCACTTCCTAACCACTTCCAAACCATGGCTCCTGCTATCATTGGTTCTTTTTTAAAGTTTTATTTTATTTGTTATTATTTTTTAAAGTACATAATTTTTATGAATCATGCTGGGAGAGAAAAATCAGAACAAAAAAAAAACAGAAAAAATGAGTGAAAATAGCATGTTTTGATTTACATTCAATCTTTATAGTTCTTATCCCCTGACCATCAAATAACCTTCTACTTCCCCTGTCCCCCTGGGTTTTAAATGGTGAACTTTTACTTTCTTTACCTAGAATCAGACTCCCCATTACCTCCCAGTCATTTCCCTATTCTGTTATTTCTTTCCTTCCTTACTTCCTTGGTCTTTCTATCTGACACAGACTGAAAGTTTAATAACCACTCTCAGTCTGATACAACTTCCAACTGGCATAAAACTCTCCACTCATTGACCCTCATTATATTGATGACAGAGTTAGTTTTTAGTCCTACTAAAACTTTTTTGTTCTTGGGCTTCAGCAATCCACCAACCATAGTCTTTTCTAATATCAAAGATTACAATAGTATATCATAAAGCCTGGTGCCAAGCCACTTCCAAACCAGGATATCACAAGGAACCATGTTTCTATCTTTCCATTATATGAAATAATGTTTTCTCACAATGCAAAGTAAATTTCATTAGGGCAGAAACTGCCTTATCTTTCTTTTATTTTATCTCAATACAGTGCCTTACAGTAAATTCACTATCTTTTCTAATCCACCAATTTTCCAGCTTTTTTTTTTCTCTTGTTCCTCTTCACAAACCTCTGTAATTCAGTCAAACTGAATTAGTAGATATTCCACAAATTCACTCAATCCCCAAGTATTGCCTTTGTACATTCCATTAATCTATTATCAATAACCACTATGTACTTTCTTCTCCTCCTCACTTCTTGGAATCCTTGTTTTCAGTCAAGGCTCAGTTCAAATACAGATGTTTTTGTGAAGACTTCCTAGATGTCCCCATTAATTTACTGCTCCCCTTCTTCAGTTTTACTTGAAATAGTACTAATTAATTTATTTCTTCTATACCTAAAGCCTATTACTATGCTTTGAAGAAAGAAGAAATTTTCTTTTGTTTTTGTAAGATTTTGTTTTTTAATTCACTCTACTATTTACTTCCATTTTATGGGAGAGTTCATCCCATTCACATTCATAGTTATAATTACCAGCTCTGTATTTCCCTCCATTCTATTTCTCCCCTGAATATACTTTTGTTTTCTCTTTCCACCCTGTCTTCAATCATGTGTTTTATTTTACCCATACCACCCACTACCTTATATTCTATAACCCTTCTCTCTTCTCTTACCATTATTTTTTTATCCACCCCACTCACTACCTTATTTCCTATCACCCTTTCCCCCTTCTAATTGTAATTTTTTTTAATGTACTCCTCCTACTACCTTATCTCCTATCTACCCTTCCCCCCTTCTCTTGCCTTTCCTTCCAGTGTTTTTGTTTTCCCTTCTATCCTGTCCCTTCCTTTTCTTTTCCTCTTTCTCCTGCTTCTTTATAGGGTTACATAAATTTCTATAGTCAACTGAATGACTAAATTATTCCCTCTTAAAGCCAAAACTGATGAGATCAAGCTTCAGACAATGCTTATTCTCCTTCCTTCTTTCCCTTGACCCTGATAACAGGTCTTTTGCACCTCTTTCTGTGAACTAATTGTCACATTATGCCTTTCCTTTCCTCCTTTTTCAGTACACACCCTTTCCCACCCCTTCATGTCTTTTTCTTTGATATCATAACATCAGAATACATTCACAACCATACCCTTAGTCCATGTGATATCTCCTTCTGTCTGTCTCAGTGACAGATGCAGTTCTCAAGGTTACAGATATAATATAAACAGTTTAACCTTTAAATATATATTTTCCCCTGTTTACCTTGCTATGGTTCTCTTGAGTCCTGTGTTTGTAGATTAATTTTCTGTTTAGTTCTGGTTTTTTCAATAGAAATGATTGAAAGTCTCTCACTTCATTGAAGCTCTATCTCCTTCTCTGAAAGATGATGCTAGGCTGTTAATTCATGGTTGTAACCCCAGGTCCTTTGCCTTCCAGAATATGGCATTCCAGGTGCTTCGACCCTTTGCTGTAAAAGCTGCCAGATCCTGGGTAATCCTGACTGTTGCTCCTTGATATTTGAATTGTTTTTGTCTGGCAGCTTGCAGTAATTTTTCCTTGAGATTATAATTTTAGAGCTTTGCAACAATGTTCCTTGAAGTTTTCCAAAAAGAAGAAACTTAGTATTTATTGAATTGAAGGGAATTAGAATTACAGGCATAAAAGTAACTAATTCCAGTCATTTGGCTCCACATAAAGACATGAAGCCCCTCCTATTGATTTTTTTTTTCTTTTTACTAAGACAATTGAGGTTAAGTGACTTGCCCAGGGTCACACAGCTAGGGAATGTTAAGTGTCTGAGACCACATTTGAACTCAGATCTTCCTGACTTCAGGGCTGGTGCTCTATCCACTGTGCCACCTAGCTGCCCCCCATTGATTTTTTTATGAGAGATAATTTGATCACTTCTGTTGCCCAGTTCATAACTCTTCACCTTGTTTAGATGGCAGGAAGCTAAGGGCAAAACTTTATCCTTCAGATAACAATATGTACCTCTATATTGACACCTTTAAAAATCACTCTGCCATGGATAGATTCTACCTACCCCACTCAGCTAATATCAATTATTTAACAAACATTTGATAATCAGTAATTATTCCCATTTTAGCTGTTCCATTGGAAAACCATATTTGTAATCCAATGAATAAATAGTTGGAACACATCTATACTACTTACTGCAATAAGAGTGTTGTTTAGGCAATAACTTAACCACAATTGAGTTACAGTTTACTTATCTGTAAAATGAGAAGGCTTGTCTAGATGGTCTCTAGGGTGCCCACTAATTCTTTAACTATGAATCAATGATTCTGTGAGCCTATATTTTTCTATTCCACAGTAATTGCAATATTTTCTGTGGAATATCATATTAATAAATAATCCTTATACATGTATATAATATGAATAATTATTTATTTGTAAATGAAAAATAAATGTTAAGAATATTTTGAATCAGTATTAAATTTGCAAAGTCTTCCAGGATTATGCAGTTTGGTGTTGTATATGCCACTACATTCCTCCTTTTCATTGAAAAAGTGATGTTTGGTTGTAAAGAATGAGTTTTTAACAGGTTATTATGATTTTCATGGGATATGTTAATATGATATTAAGTATAATTAAACTGCATTTTTATTTTTAATTGAAAACAATTTGAAAGGAAATTAATATGTTATTTAGTATAAAAATTTCTAGTAAGTCATTAAATGATTTGTATAAAGAAACAAGTGACTCTCAAAAAGCTGTTATTATGAGTGAACATAGATTATACATATATGTTAATGCACAGATAAATGTAAATGTGCCATTATCTATAAACTAAAGCACACAGGGAGAAATGTAGGCCAGAATCTTAATTTTAGCATGACCATTAATGTTAACCACATACTAAAATATGTTTTAGTACATAAAATATTGTTTTAGGTCTAATAATTAAATGTAAAATGGCAGTAATTTCACAAATATTAGGAACACAATCATTTCATAAATTCTCCATATTTATCTCTTTCCCTGAAAGAAGCAATTTATATTTCTATAGCACAGAACATTCACAAAGATCAAAACCTTGGGAATAATTGGATAGCTTAAATGAAATAAGTGTTGGAACAAAATTTTTTAAAACAAAATGAAAATATGAAGTATGAAGTTTGTCAAAGACATTAACACTTCCTAGGAAATGAACAATGAGATATAAGCTAGAGTTTTGTTCTAATTCCTGATTCCTTTCCCTTCTCTCCCAATCTTCTAAATATACACCAAACAAGCACACCAAACATACTTTCCTTCCTGCTGCACAAAATGTGGCAAGTAATGATTTATTTGGAAATAAAATGAAAAAAAAAAACTAGTCTATTCATAATAACATTGATATGGGGATAAAGACTTTTACAGTTGCCAATAAAGAAAAAGAAACAGTGGGAAATCACTAGAAATATGAGTTTTGTGACTCATACTTACTCTGACTCATTAACAATTTTATAAGAAGGAATAATTGATGAGGGATAAAAATAGAATAAGTTCTTTGGAAGCACTTCTTATTTTGCTATTAAGTGAATGGTTTACAAGTGATTGCTATAAAAGTCCAGATTTTTGCTCATACTGTTTGTAATACATAGAAGGTAATCTCTTCCATCCTATTTTTGTCTATTAATTTCCATCCTTTCCTCAAGGCTCAGTTTATTTTATTTTTTTTCCCATATTACCTAGGTCACTGTCTGTCTATCATCATCATCATTATTATTATTAAAGCTTTTTATTTTCAAAATGCATGCACAGATAATTTTCAACATTTACCCTTGTAAAACCTTGTGTTCCAATTTTTTTTCCTCTCTTCCCTCTCCCCCTGCCCCAGATAGCAAGGATCCAATATGTGTTAAATATGTGCAATTTTCCTATACATATTTTTACAATTATCATTCTACGCAAGAAAAATCAGGTCAAAAAGAAAAAATGAGAAAGAAAAAATGCAAACAAACAACAACACTAAAGTGAAAACACTATGTTGTAATCCATATTCAGTCCCCACAGTCCTCTCTCTGGGTGCAGATGGCTCTCTCCATCAAAAGACCATTAGAACTGGCCTGAGTTATCTCATTGTTAAAAAGAGGCATGACCATCAGAATTGATCATCGTATAATCTTGCTCTTGCAGTGTATAATGTTCTCTTGATTCTACTCACTTCAGTTAGCATCAGTTCATGTAAGTCTCTCCAAGCTTCTCTGAAATCAGACTGCTGATCATTTCTTATGGAACAATACTATTCCATAACATTAATATACTATAACTTATTCAGCTATTTTCCAACAGATGGCATCCACTCAATTTCCAGTTTCTTGCCACTACTAAAAGGGCTGCTATAAGCATTTTTGCACATGTTAGTCCTTTTCCCTTTTTTATGATTTGTTTGAGATACAGGGACAATGCTGGATCAAAGAGTATGCATAGTTTGATAGCCCTTTGGGAATAATTCCAAATTGCTCCCCAGAATGGTTAGATAAGTTCATAATTCCAACAATGTGTTAGTGTCCCCATTTTCCTACATTCCCTCCAACATTCATCATTATCTTTTCCTGTCTTCTTAGCCAATATGAGAGGTGTATAGTTGTATTTCAGAGCTATCTTAATTTGCATTTCTCTGATCAATAGTGATATAGAGCATTTTTTCATATGACTATTAATGGTTTCAATTTATTAATCGGAAAATGGCCTTTTTTGCACTTGATATAAGCACAGTAAGCACTTAATAGAAGTTTGTTGAAAGTAAAATAGCTTATAATTAATACAGCAAGGGAAAACAATATGTTTGTATTATCACAACCCTAGCCCAGTTCCTGAAATCTCTGTGCCTCTGGCTAGAGCTTAAATGCAAGAAATGAGAAAGGTGTATACCTTTTCACATACATTACATATATATATATATATATATATGAGAACTGCTGATGTTGCTTATTTTTATGTTAATCATTTATGTTTTCTTACAAACTCATATGTTGGCAACATCATAGCAGTATACCACCACCAATTGTGTATTTAGAGTTTTAAGCTATGAATTCTGGCCTATAGTACAAATTTGGTATAGGGCAATGACTTTTAGAAGAGACCTTGAATTTTAGCACGTAAGATCCTATGGAGGGGGAGACCCTGTCCTAATACCTTGTAAGGAACAGAGACCATAAGATAGTTACCATAGGCAGAGAGCCTGGGAAACTCATGCCAGGAGGACAGAAGAAGACTTGGGCAAATGCTTTCATAAAACCTACGAATAGTCCAATAGTCCTGCCAGAAGAAGTATGATGGGACTTGGCAGCAGTATCTTAGACATGGAAAAGAAAGAATACATGACCAATAGACATCCATGAACCTTTGGGATGGCTGGTTGGTAATCTACCACAGGGAGGAAGTATTCCCTCTCAAATGCAGGTGTCCTGGAGAAAAATCTTAATCACACTGCCTTGGTTATGGCTTAGTTGTGACATAATTGTGACATCAGTAAATTTAGAGAAAAAAATGTCAGAAAGCATAAAATGAATGCACCCAATAACTGCAAAACCAATATTTGTTTGTTTGTTTTTTTATTACTTGGGATTTTATGAATAGTTAATTCCAGTACAAAAGAACAATGAATGCCATAGATAGATGAGACATTCATACTACAATGTAGATTTGTACTGTGTGTTCAATAATACCATCTTTATGAACCATAGACAGTCAGAATTCTCAAGTCCACGTTTGGGAAAGCAGAAATAATTTTGCACATTTCCCCAAGATATGTGACCATAGAAGAAGTCAGAGGCAGAAACTAGATGCTTAGCATCTAGTGTACAAATACAAATACAATGCAGCTTTTTTTTTTTTCCACTCCATAAAACCAGGCTCATTTTCATGAACTAGATTGCTGCACAGGCAAGTGGAATGAGGCAATTTGTTGGCATGCTGAGGAATAGTATTCAGTGGCCTAAAGATACAAAAGACAGCCAGGAGAGTCAACAGAGCTTTCAGGAAGGAAATGGAAATGCCCCCATGTTCCTTTCTTCAATGGGGTTAGATATGACCAGGGAGGGAAATTATCACAAAATGAAAATGGAATTTATGCAGATGGAAACAGTGTATCTAAGAATTCAACAGCATAGATCAATAAGTCACAGGGAATTTTGCTTCCTCTATGTGATATCTCAAAGTGGCCTAGATCCAAGAATCAATTGAATCCTTCCCTGATGCCTTTTCACACACTCTTAGAAAGATGGTGTTGTATAGGGGAGAAAAAATCGTAGCAATGCACTTGGAGTCAAATCTCAGCTCTACTACTCTACCATTTATAATCTAGGTGGCAAACTGCAAATTACATAAATTAGGAAGGCCTCAGTGCCCTTATCTTATCTTTTTTTATCTTATCTAATATGAGGGGATGAGAGAGAAGGGATTATGAATTTTAGAACAATTTTAGAACCTGCTAAAAGGAATTCATGATCATTTTAAGGTATTCCTCTAACTATCCATACAGTAACAGCCAAATGGATGAAAAATATTGATTATATTGACTACAATATTAGAATTTGTTCAACTTCTGTAAGTTATCCATTAGTAAATGGATTTGGTAGAGATATTGTAAATAGAAAATGTATCAGACTTGTAGATGAACTAGAGGTGGTAAGGCCAGATTACATTTGGAATCTATGTACATATTTACAGATCTTGAATTTCTCCTTGATATGAAGACTCACCTTTTTACCATAAATATTTTGATGAGGCTGTCCATCTTTGAGTGATAAGATTCTACTCTCCCTGTAAAACCAGTTTAGGAGCATATGAGTAGGCTTCATCGTACTAGAAACAACCTATTTAGGAGAAATTATATGAAATATTGTCATCAGAGAAATGTATGAACAGAAAAAAATAGGCTAGTTATGTAACAATATAAAAAAAAACCCATTGCACACACCATGCTTTATTGGAATCTCCTAAAAGTCAAGAGAATGAGAGAAAAGTTTTCTGTTATCAGTTTCATAGATATTCCAGGAAAGGATTCATAGGGAAAAAAGGATAAAAACTATAAGCAAAGAGTAACTATGGCTAGGCTATGATCTTTACAGTTGGAGGTTAAGTCCACATCAATGAGATCATCTATTTTTTGAGTTAAAGGACCAAATGATCCCTATGGCTTGGTCTAAGTCTGATATTCTGTGATTTTAGTCAAAATTAAGAATCTAGTTTCAAAGAAGCCACTTAGAGACATATCAAAAATTAAAGTTTTCAACTAAAAATTTCCATATGGTCATCTTGGAACAATTTATGGTTGGAACAGAAAAATACAACTCTGTCCATATAAAAATGACTTTAATATTTCTTGAAGATATTTATATGTTTATATACCATGCAAAAAAGAGAAATCATTTAGTGTACTGGAAGCTATTAGCTTCCCACTGAACCTTTCTAAATCTATGCCATATTTATGATGATTATTATAGATGTTATAATTGCTTCAGCAGCAATGCTCTGTTGTGTACCATGGGACTTTTCCTATCCATTTAGCAACATTAAGAGCACTTATTATTATTAGGGAGAATATCTTCTCTTTCCTCTATATGCTTTAGTAAGGAAGTGCTCACTTCCACAGACCAGCAAATGCCAGTAGGTGAAGAGATGTGTACATCCATTCGAAGTGTTAGAATTCTGCAGCAGCCATGGATTTTATTATAACCACTGTTCCCGATGGCCTTCTCTCATTACAGAGACAAATATCCGCTAGTGACAGCAGGTAACTTTTCATTCCAGTGCTCCTGTGCCACTGATGCCTGTGCTTCTGAGATATTCTATTTTGCACCTGAAATTAGTTTCTGTGTTACTGCTTCAGACGTGTGATAAGAAAAAAAGATACAGTCATTTAGATAAACTCTGCTAAACGGCTTCACTGAAATAAAGCTAAAATGAAGGTATAAATGGCTGAAGTGATTAAGACTGTCAAGTTCTCTTGGGTACTGTTAGAGAATGAAATAGCTGATGGATTATTATTTATCCCTGAATGTGAGTTTGGGGGATTTAATTAAAGATGTTCTATTATATTTTTCAAAGCCTATTTGAGGCTGTAAATCAAAAAACTGCAGCAACAGGGTATGCTGCCACTAATGGAAAAATAGACAACTAGGCACTTTGATGAAGAGTAAGTTATTGTTGCTGTTGTTTTAATTCTTCTATTTAGATTTCTATCATCCAGATGCAAATCCATAGAAATATAAATTCTCTTTTAGTATCCATCCCATATAGTTAAAACAACAGAAATAACCATTTTAAAACTTAACTTATTCAGTCATATTATTGACTATTTCATTTGACAAGTGACCCAGAATATTCTTTGTACACAGTAGGCAGGAACTTAGTAATTCTAGGTTCAATCTTATTTCTAAATTCCAATTTGAAAATCTATCAAGAAAGGCTGATAAGAACTTAACTTTATGTAACTCATTGATTATTTGAAGGAAGATAGAAAAAAATTAAAAATTACAAACTTCCTTTCATAGAAATTATTTTATATTATCTAAAATATATAATATGAAGAGAATAAAATAATGAATAAAATGTAGATGGCATTTTGTAGGAATATATATTCATATTCATAGAATTGTGGTAAACCTTAAAAGTCATATAGTCTAATGCCCTCATTTTCCAAGAAATGAGTTCTGTGAAGGTTAAATGACTTCCTTAGGGACGTATAGACAGAAAGTAGCCAAAAAGAGATTAAAATTCAGATCTTTGGAAATAAATTCCACTGCACATTCAACTAGACTATACTATCTACTCAAGTGTAATTAAAACGTTTACTCTGTGAGCAATATATTGAGTATGTTTCCTTTTTTAGAGGTTCAAAAAATGAAAAAGTCAAATTATATCTCAGTATTTTAGAAAGGAATAATCAGTATACATCAAAATAATAATATGTGGTATAAATTAAATATGAATATTAAGTATCAGTTTAATCACCATCTTCTCCATCAATATTTTTATAATTTCATTGACTACTAGAAATAGTAGTCCTTTCTCAAGGTACCTTGTATCTAACAATCTTTTATTTATTTTTACTTTTAAAATCTATATTATGTATATATAAATATATACATGCATATATTATACACACACACACATATCAACATATATATGCATACTTCTATATGTCCTTGCTAACTCTTACATTAGAACATAAAGTTCTTTTGAATAGGTATTTTTTTAAAATTATATTTAAATACAAGAACCTAGCAGAGTGTCTAATAAATAGCAGAAAGCTAACAAATGCTTAGTGATCGATTGAGTGATTGATTGATATGAATTCAGGAGAAATAAGATTATGAAGATTATCTAGCCAATGAAATGATTTGGCTGATTATGTTGTGAGGATTGTGGACAATAGATAGATTATATTATTATTATAGAATATTATAGAATAGATTCTACAGTATGAAAAAAATGATCAATAGGCCAAAATAGCACTAGGATGGTTCAGTGGTTTAATCAAACATGGAAATGTTTAGTGTGAGCTCAGTAATTTGGGAGTTGATTGGATTTCTTATTCAATCATGATAACATATTAAAATATGAATATTCATGTCTACATTATAAAATTCAAATTTTCCCAAATTAAATAGCCATTTTTATAACTATACATAAGAAGAACAGGGGCCCATAGAGTGTACAATTCTCTCTATATGACCCACAAATCCTTATAGGTAGATGTGTTCACTCATTGTTTACAGATTAAAAAAACTCAAACAAACCCTTTCTATTCTAATGACACACATGGGTGAAAAATATGGATATGAAGCCAGAGGTTGTTCTTCAGCAGCAAGGTTTAGATTGTGAATCATATACATGTATCCTTGCTTCATAAACTAGTCACTTCTTCTCTGTTACTTATACTGCTTCTTAAAAAATATCTACCAAAAATAGTACAGTTTGATTATAACAAAGTAAAGAAAAATTAATATTTAATAATAATGAAAGAGTATGCTAGTATGATTTTATATTCCCAAATTAGAGGAAGAAATAGATGGAATTAAAAAAATAGTAACATTTGGCCCATTTTTCCCCACTTTCCATAAAGTCCCTGGAGATTTAGTCTTTTAAAGTTGTTCTAATGAAAACACAAGAATAGTACTATGTTAATATTGTCCGGAGATGGATTTTCTGTAGGTAAGAGAAATATTTTTGAGGAGTCCAGAAGGATACAATGGATGAGGCTGGAGCAATCAGAAAATTCAAACAATGCATTTAACAGTGTCATTAACTCTTTGCGACTCATTTTCCATCTATAACTCTGTTTGGTTTCCAGGCCTTTTCCTGGATAATTTAGTCAACTCAAATCTTATTAACTTGAAGATTTATTGAGAATCTGATAATCAACATCTTCTCAACTCCCTCACTTGCCTCTCCACTTTTATTAGAGGGTTGGAAAGTAAAGCAATAAACTCAAAGACTTACTTTTACAGGATTCAGAACTTTGTAAATCATTTCCCATTTTCTATAAGCAGCTCTCTTTGATTTCCATATCATGACCCTGTGCTGGATACCTATTGTTTTTTCCTCACTGTTTTTCACCTACCTTTTGTATGTCAATTTTCACTCTTAGATCTTAAGATCCTTGAAGGCAGGAATAAGCAAGTTGATCACAAGTTAAATAGGTAGTGATTTCTATTTCTGGAAACAGTTCAGGATGGAATTGATTGAAATAAGAGATCCTGAGTTTGTATCATATATTGGGTTCTACATATGTGAACTTGAGAAAATCAGATTCTTCATCAGTAAGATAAAATGGTTCTACTAGATGGTTCTTTCTAGTTTTAAAATTCCATATTCTTCTTTTTTTAAATGGCTCCTTGAATCACCAAGGTCTGGCAAACACTCAATGCTGATTATTAGATACAAGAGACAACCTCAGTTTATTTTAGTTTAAATCCTTACATACGAGAAGCTCCCATAACTTTCCTAGGATTTGAGGGCATGAGTATGATGGAGAAGGAATTTTATATAGGGATAACCTTGTTCGGGGAACTCTCATAGAAAATGGGTAGAGAACAGATGTTGATAGACAATTAAGAAAGGAAAGGGGAGCTTTAGTAATGTATGTAAGAAATGAGCAAACAACCAATAATCATATGACAATCTTCTGGTTTTTGGGACAAGTGGGAAAAATGTGTCCATAACCAGATTTTACTTAATATTCAATGTTTTATACAGTTCATGTCATCTAAGTATTTCTGAAATTCCTTGGGAAAGATATTACTATAATAGATACATATTTCATTAATAAGGGCATTCTCTCTGATAGTGTAGATTACAACCTCCCAAAACTTTTTATTCTATGTGACCTTAATGTATGTCCTCCCATAAATTAATTTTTTCATTATCTTTTTTCTTTTCTTAACCACACATTTTTTGATGGCATATTACTTATTTCTTCAATCATTTTTTTCATTTATATTTGACGTTTTGTGACCTCATTTGGATACTCCTGACAAAAATAATGGAGTCATTTACCATTTTCTCTCCAGCTCATTTAACAGATGAGGAAACTGAGTCAAATGGATACTTTTCTAGGATCACAAAGTAAATGTCTGAGGCCAAATCTGAACTCAGAAAAATGAGTCTTTCTGATTCCAGACTTAGCACTCTATCCACTGTACCACCTAACTTTCCAATATCACTTTTTCCTAAATTCTTACTGCTTGCAGCTTATTCCCATTTCTCCAAAGTCTCAGCTCATGCAAGGGAGAGTGCAAGTATTATTATCCCTGTTTGGCAGATGAAGAAATTGAAACAGAGAAGCTAAGGAAGCACCCCTGAGGTGCTAAGAAACAAGCAGAATAAGGATGTCTCATGAGAGTAATTTGTTAGGAATATTTCAATATCTCAAACTAGATAGTAGTCTAATTTTTCCTTTTATGGAAGAATTATTTATGGAGGAATGAACATGGAGAACAAGGTGGTGACAGGTGAAATGATGTCACTGAAGGAATAGCAGATTGGTAATCAGAAGAACAGACTTGAATGCTAGTTCTGCAGTTCTTTACCTTAATATTTGCATGGCATTGCTCTCTATCTGCTAGCCTTAGTTGCTCATCTTTAAAGTGAAAAGGTGGGGCTAGAAATTTCCTAATATCTCTGTACTCAAAGATTCTAGGATTCCATGTTTTGACACAACTTCTGAGGGAATATCTAGCTAGAAGTATTATTTGTTGAAATACAAAGAAAAGGCGGTGATCAAATAAATTCTTTCTTGTGATTGTAATGCTAAGTTTATACATCCCCAGAAACAACTGACAGAATAATGACTTGTTTGGGCTTCACAATACAAAATGATTGCCCTAACAAGCTGCATTAAACTAATTCTAAACCAGAAAAGTGGAGATTACCATTTCCCTGTCAGACTAATAGAAAACATTTGAGGCAGATTTTAAAACAAGCCTACTCTTTCAAAATTAAAGTATCATTATCCACATAAAGCCTCCTATTTTGAAGGCTAAATTCATATGATTTTGATTAAAACTTTAATTTCTGAGGAAAAATGTCAAAGGAAGTGGCTGTCGGTTTTATTGCCCTGTATTCATATTGCAATTTTAATATCCACAAGCTGTGTTATGTTGATACAGTCTAATTGTCCAAATGGAAAGTAAATTAATGTTACCATTAAAATGAGACTTCCAACTCACCCTTAAGTGCAGAGTATTAGGAAATTTGGATAATGCTGTGCATAACATGTTTGCTAGTATGAACAACTACTTGAGCATCATTAAAAAGCAAGCAGGTATGTAGTCAAGATATTTTATCATTATTAGCTCAGGTTATGTCTGTAGAGACTATCACACTAAAAGTAAGCTTCAATGACCACAAATAAAACTGAACCAAATCTTCAAGCTTCAAAACAATTATAGACTACATATATATAGGTGTCCATATATATGTGTATATTTATGTGGATACATAAATACTTTAGGGTATAAATTTGGGTATAGCCATATACAGGGGCAGTGAATAGATTATAAAATCTGAAGTTAGAAAGATTCCTTCCTGAGTTCTAATCTGGCCTCAGACAAGTGTGATTCTAAGCAAGCCATTTAATCCTATTTACCTCTATTTCCTCATTTGTAAAATGAGCTAGAGAAGGAAATGGCAAATCATTTCATTATCTTTTCCAAGAAAACCTCAAGTGAGGTGATGAAGACTCAGACACTACTCAAAATTACTGAAAAACTATAACAATAAGCACATATGCAATAGGTGTGTGTATGCATGCTTATATTTTCATGGGTATGATGTACCTCTCTTCTGAATGTAGAGCAGCTACTCACCTTAAAATTTTATTTTTTTTTTTTTTTTTTTTTTTTTTTTTTAGTATCCTTGGGGCACTGAAAGGACAAGTGATTTGCTTTTGTCCATGGAGATATAATATATAGCTACAAAGTGACAGAAACAGGATTTCAATCCAGCTGTTAATTAAATCTCAGCTTCTCAAATTGCTGTTCATGACTCCACTTGGGGTACCATAACTGAATGTGGGGATTGTGAAATTATGATTTATTATCAGTAAATGTTTGATTTGTATGCCTATTTTATATATCTATATAAATACCTATATACCTATATACCCAGGTTAATGTACAAATTTCTTGGGCAAAAATAGGTTGAGAATAGAAAATGATTAAGAAAGCCTTGGCCTAAATCAAGGTTACCTCTTTATATCCAAAATGACATATTATCTCTTAATTTTGAAAAAAAAAAGTATATATACAAAGATAATAAGATATGGCTGATCTCAGAGATATGAACTATGCTTTGATTAACATACATTGAAATTTCCATTAGGCTAAATATGGGAGAAATTGGTTTGAGTTGTAAATATTTTTTGAGTTTTGATGAAAGATCTGCAATTTTTAATAAATACAGAAAGATGAGATGTTCTAAAATAGTAATATTTCTCCTCAATATTTGAAAATTAGTATTTTGGTATCTAGAAGAATACTTCCATAGATCAAACAAAAAATGGAATATATGGTTTTAAATGTTTTGTCTTTTGTTTCTTTTCCATATCTCTCAAGTTCATTTGGTTCATTGACCAAAAAAGGATAAAAATATGAATGAAACCTATTTTTTTTCTTAACAGTTTTCCTTATCTTTACTTTAAAAGAAAGCAAGTCACATAATGGGAATAACTCTAGTAAACATTTCAAGGAACTTGCTAACTAAGTCCAGGAAATAAACTGGGACATCTTATTTAAAGTTCATTTTTGAGATGACATTTTTACCTCTTGACAGCTATCTCAATACACTGACATGAAAAATAATAATAATTTGGTTTACAGTCTAATCCAATCCCTGAGAAAATCCCTGTCTCAAATCCCTTCATCTCTCCTCCTTGCTGCATAGTACTTTTGCAAGTGTAGTCAAGTAACTTAAACTAAGCTCTTAGAGCTCACTTTCTCTTTGTAAATATGAAGTGGGATTAAATGATCTGGAAGATACTTTACTGCTCAAAATCTTATGTCCCTATAACCCTGTGATTTCAGTAATTTATTATTTTTATTGATTAGGAAATTAATTTTCTTCTTCAATGATTAATGCAGGAAAAGTTAAGCCCATGGTTACTTAACTCATGATTATACTAATCTGACACCCTCTCTCTAAAGTCCAGATATCTTTCCATATGATGCCATATAGTTTTCTTTTAAATAGGAATGTAGGCCATAGAAATCATTCAGTTTAAGCCAATTGAATTAAATAGGAAACAAGTTCAGAGAGGTTAAAGTCTTTGACAATTTCTTTGTAACCATGAACATGCCACTTAATTTTATTAATATATGAATAAAATAGGGAAAGTCATAATTACAAAATAGTGTGATATATTGGCCAAAAAAGCTAACTTAGTCTTAGCTTGCACTGAGAAAGCTATGGTATCCCCAAGGAATGACATGCTGTTCTTTTGTACTTGGCCCTGATCAAGCCATACCTGGAGTTCAGTTCTGAGGATTGGATTTTAATGCTAGAACATATCCAGAGTCAGGAAACCAATAAATGAAGAGCCCTGAAGGAGAATTTACTATGTAAAGGCTATTTTGAATAATTAGGGATATTTTGCCTGAAGAGAAGGATATTTAAAAAAATTGAAGAAATATATTATAGAAGACTTCTCTTAGTTTCAGAGAGAAAAGCTTGCAGTAATGGGTGGAAAATGTTGAGATTTTGGTTTGATATCTGGAAAATCTTCCTAAAAGTAGAGCTCGATAGAAGGAGAAAAGGTTGCTTTGAGAGATAATGAGTTCCCTCTCACTAAAGTTTTTCAAGCAAAGGCTTGTTGATTACTTAGGTACATTATAGAGGCTATTTTTGCTGAAGTCTGAATTGGACCAGATGGCCTCTGAATTCTATCAATTCTGGGATTATATAATTTTATCATACTTTTTATAAAATATTAGAGAATCTAATGAGATAATAAATAAGAAAGCATGTTTTACATTTTAAACAGGAGAATGGCACAATGTATTAAACATTGGCCCTGGAGTCAATAGGACTCAAGTTCATATCGTGGCTCAGACTGGCAGAATTTCTTTGTGACCATGGGCAAGTCATAACTTTGTCTGCCTCAGCCTACAATAATAGCACTTTCCTGTTAGGTTTATTATGAATATCAAATTATATGATATGTGTAAAGTACTTTGTGTACTTTGAAATGTAAAATAAATCCTAGCATTACCTATATTAGTACCACATGGCAATGAGTAATAATATCATGATTTTAAATTAATTAATTAAATTAATATTTTAAAATATGCATCTGTTACCCTAAAGCATCAGATCTGTAGAGCTTTCTTCAAAGAGATAGGAATGACATTTTAGATTAACCTATCCTGTCTAACCTTTAACTTTTTTCCTATCCAAAAAAGAAAAAAAATTATGTGATTGGGAGACCTAATGGAGTGGGTACAAGAATCTTTTCCCACAAAATATAGGAGAATATTTCATACTAATTTTATACCCACATCTTATATGAAGCCCATTAGATCAAGGACTAGAGGTAAATAGAGATAGAAGCAGTGATTTAAAATTGTAGACATATGTATATATACATATAATTATAGGTAATTATGTACATCTACAATTATATGTGTTTATATTTATGTCTTCTGTATTATGCATATATAGCAATACAAACTAACCAAAACATTAACAGCAAATCCTAGTCAACATCTGGGGTGGAAGTAAGAGAGTTTCTAACAGTGAATTTTCAACTTGGGATGCATAAAACTGTCCCCTACTGCCTCTCAACTCTACTAAAAAAAAATTGTTAGTATTCCTTTCCCCTACCTTTTAGGAGAGACATGACAGGCTATGGACTAATTGTCCTGTTCAAGTTCAGTTACTACATGACCTTATTAGTCCTCTGTACTGTGAGAAATGATTATTTCTCTCGTATTTTATAATTAATTATTGCTATAGGATCAAGGTTTTCTACCTTTTCTATTTCCTCAGTGTGGGAAATCATTTTCAAAGATGAAGTGAAAGGACTTGCCTCCAAATGTCACCTTTAATTTTTTTACTTGTGTGATTGCTATAGATCATTTCATCTTTCTTGCCCTCATCTTTAAAATAAAGTGTTTTGAAGAGATCAGCAATGGACAATCTCTAATAAACTGGCCATATAAGGTCTGCTAAATAATTTACATAACCAATCACAAAGGATGATAAGGTGAAAGCTAGGTAGAACAACATTCTCCTGCTTGAGTTCTATAAATTGATGATTTTGATGGCCCACAAATGATGTTATGATATGCAAATGGCCTCCTCTGGTTTAGATAAAGATCCCTTGCAGTATAGCTTTTGACCCAATGATCCTTAAAATGGCTTTCAAGTATTTCACTAGAAAAAGATAAAATTTTAATCAAAGTTGCCTTGCCATTTCTCCCTTTATTAATTCATTCAACATCAATGTAGGTAAACTATGAGATGTTCATGTCTGCAAGTCCATAATATCAAAGATTAAGCCAAAGAAAACAGGCAAGTATCGCAAACAAAATTATGACTATGGTGGAATAACAGTTCTTTGCACCATCGTGAATGATGAATTAAAAGGGTACTTAATAGCATTTGATTTTTGTTTAGCAGCATAGAAATAACTAAGCTGAATCCTTAGCTAACAACAACAACAACAAACAAACAAAAATCTGCAAATTATTTAACAGGAGCAAACTCCTTCTCCTTTTTCTTTCAACTGTTGTACCTCATATTTGAGAGTTCTAGCCTTGGGAACAAAAATCTGCACTTATATCTGTAATGATAGACACACTTAAATTTGCATGGGAAAAATGTTAAGACAAGAAAACAAAATTAAAACAGGAAATCCTTCATTGTATAATTCCCCTCCAAATAAAGATTTAAAAACAAAAAATCACAATGAATGCCATTATCAGTAAAAGTTGAAACTTTATTATGACTTGTTTTAATTTAGGATTAGCTTTATGATTTTTTTCAATTTGAATACCATCCTCCAAAACAAAACTAAAATTCAAACCTGAGAAAAGATTTAAATAAAAATCCATACAACTATATTTTTTTTTTTTTGCTTTTTGCTGAGGCAATTGGGGTCAAGTGACTTGCCCAGGGTCACACAGCTAGGAAATGTCTGAGACCAGATTTGAACTCAGGTCCTCCTGACTTCAGGGCTGGTGCTCTAACCACTGCGCCACCTAGCTGCCCCCATACAACTATTAAACAAGGGGAATGGGTTTCTTTCCAAATCAGATGCATGGCACACTGTGCGGATTGTAAGTGTGAAAAAATGGCTTACTTGTTACAATATTCAGATCATTATTCAGTTTTAATTAGCTGTACAACTCAATGAGACAATAAACTAAAGAGTGGAGTGAGCTGATGATTGTAAAGTGGAGGAAAAAGCATGGAATACATGTGTGATGCTGAACTTTTTTTTTTCTAATTTTTATGTTGATTGGGAATGAAAAATAGATAATTTTTTTGTTTGTGAAATATTTTTGGTCTAAAGAAATTTTTTTCTCTTTAATGAACTGATAAATGGTGTTGGGATACTAAGAGGATGAGGTCAAAGAAACATTTTATCTTTTGTATCCTCTTTTGTTGCTCTTTAGGTAAGAGAAAACATACTTGCCATTTATTCATGGATACAGAACTCTTATACAAATGTAGACACACTGAAATCCCAACTAAAGGGAAAATGGAATGGAAGAGAAAGTTTATTATAATCCTGATCATATTATCCACAACCATGTAATCATTAAGTCTATCTGATTTTCATTTCAGCCCTAAGCATCAAAAAATTCCTCTGGAATAGTATTGCCAATATATCATATTCCATATTTGTTCTTTGAAGCACTATATCTGTCTATGGCAAAAAAAGAATGAGGGGTGGTGGGGCAGGGAAAAAAGACAGAAAAAGACAGTGACAAAGAGATGGACAAAGAGACTGAGAAAGAAAGAGACAGGAAGACAGAGATAGAAAGAAAATATTGCACAAAGATAAGGAAGGAAATAAATTATATTTGATGCATATACATAGATAATATTTTTTAAGATTAAAAAGTGTTTTAAAAACTCAATAAAACCATTTCAGATAAGTTATTTTTATTTTTTTAAAAAGAATTCTATATTCTTTGGCTCTTTGCAACAATGAAGTGATTCAAAGCAATCCCACTAGACTTGTGATAGGAAGTGCCATTTGTATCCAGAGAGATTTATGGAGAATGAATGTGGAATGAAACATAAAATTTTTACCATTTTGGGGTTGTTCTTATTTGTTTGCTTGGTTTTTTTCCTTTCTCATGTTTTTTTTTCCCTTTGATTTGATTTCTTATTTTTAGTTTTTTGTGCAGCATGAAAAATATGAAAATATATTTGTAAGAAATGTACATGTTTAACCTATATTGAATTGCTTACTATCTTGAGGAAGGGGAAGGAAAGGGAGGAAAAAATGGAGCACAAGGTTTTACAAAGGTGAATGTTGAAAGCTATCTTTGCATATATTTAGAAAAATAAAATGCCATCAAAATAAAAAAAATATTGAAGAAAAAAGAATTCTATGTCCTGGGGGAAGCTAGATGACACAGTAAAAGAGCATTGGTTCTGAGTTCAAATCTAACATGAGACAATACTTTCTAGTTGTGTGACTCTAGACAAGTCACTTACCCCAATTGTCTGCAAAAACATACAAAAAACCCCAAAATAATTCTTTGTTTTTTAGTCATATCACATCTTAAACATTTCCAAAACCTTTTTTTCCCACATCAATCACCCCAACTTTTTTCAAACATTTCCTTCCTCATCTTTTTTCATTATCTTCTCTCTGTTTCTACCTTTTCATCTCTTTCTCAGTATCTTTGTGCATTTCTGTCTTCCCCCTTCTCCAACACACATACACCCCTTGTTCTTTTTGCCATAAGATAACAGATATAATGCTGAGAAGGATGTCCAAGGTAATCTAATCCAACTTTAGTATTCTACAGATAAAGAAAGTGAATCTGATAAGTAAAATAATTTCCCAAAGCTCCAAGAGAGACTAAGTAGTGACTTAGACTCAAGTCCTTTGATGTCAAATCTAGGATTCTATACATTATAATAATATTTAAAACTAACTATTTTTTCTTCATCAACATTCATATTATTTTTGACTCTCATCTCTTATTACCAGGTCTACATCAATAGTTTATTTGGTCTTCTATCCATTCTTTTCCCTCACAAGTCTGACCAAGTAACTACTCTGCTCAAGAAGCAAGAAGCTTCATTGACTGTTTGTTGCTTCTGGGATTAAAAAAAAAGCAAACAAAACCTAGATTCTTCAAGCTCGAAATCATAAGCCCTTTAATTGGCTCCAATCTTTCTATTCTATTTTCATGTCATATATTTTATTTACCTTGTAGCCTAATTATCCTACTGGCTCTCTTCTATGTAAAATAAAATTTCATTTTCTGCTTCTGTATCTCTCTTTCTATAAGATTTTCCTCATAACCCTAATGTTATCTTTTGCTTCAATTTCTTGGAATCTCTAGTTCCCTTAAAAGCTCATCTTCTTTTCTTACCTCCTATTTTACTGCTTACCTACACCTTTAATTGTGCTGTGTTCATGTTATGAAATTTTTTATACTCATGAGCAAGTTATTTTCACATCCTCAATCCTATATACATATACCTTATAGAGGGCAATTCCCTATGAGTTAGTTTTGCATGTGTGTATATATCTATATCTATATTTTCATACAGATATATAGTTGTTTTTGTTTACCACTCCAGGACAACACAGAGCCTGATATGTAATGGAGTCTAACTAATGATTATTTGATTCAATTGAATAAATGTAGTTTCATCTACAACATTAATAACATATATGCTATTTATATTTATTTAAAAATATACTATACATACATATATATGTGTATATAGACACATCTATATGTATACAGACATATGTAATATACATGTTTGTACATGTATATGTGTAATAAATATATTTGTATATATAATTTGCAAAATGTTGATTAAATTAAAATTTGCTTCTAATCAAAATCCTCAGCAATACTGCAAAGTTCTACTCCTCTGAGGAAACATTTAAATAAATGACAAGTTTTTAAATTATTCTCTATTAGATCTTCAGATATCTAATATAAATTTCTTATATAAGCATACTCTTAGGCAAATTGATAATTTCTGCTGGGCTCAGAATTAATTAGAAGATTAATGTTGAATAAAAAAATAATTCTGGTAAAAGAAGAGGATAGATAAAAATCTGAAACCATAATGTATAGAAAATTAAAGTTATGTACTTAAATAAATAAATACAAGAATTTAATTTTTAACTTTTCTTTTAATTATGAAAGATGCTTTCTGATTTCATCTTTCCTCAAAAAAAAAATCTATTTTCCTTACCAATTTCAGGATACCTGAGGTACTAATATGTTTGTACAACATTCATCACTCCTTCCACTCCTATGTGTGTGTATGTTAATTTACTCAAGAAGTGAAGGTGATTTCCATCTGTATGGTTAAGAATGACAGCTTTGCCTGGTAATGCTATACTCCTTTTAATGTCACAGGAATTCATTTCAGTATTTTTTTTTATTCAGGTAATTATTTTGTCTTTCTAAAAGACTATGGCACAATGAAAGAATGAATGAAAAGGAATTTATTCTATACTTACTTTTTTGAGTTATCATTCTAAGAACTGGGGACAGTGAGAATACATTGTTATAGGTCTAGCAGGGACCTAGATTTAGTAAATTCCTATCAATCAGCAGAAAAGGACACCAGGAAAGAAACTCCAACACTTCATTGGATTACAGCATCATGGTTAGGAATTGACCAAAATTAATAATCTTATACCTGATTTAGAAGTTTGCAGAATTTCCTGGATGCATAAATATGACACCATGCTCTTACAAATAGTAGGTACCTGAGACACAGAGGCATGCTAAGCATTTTTTGATTCTCTTATTTTACATAATATACTTAAAAATATTTTAACTTCATTCATCATCCTCATATCTTTTGGAACTTTAGCATTTTTGAAACAATTATCAGAGGATCATAACCTGAGCAAGCCTCTCTTGCCTTTTTTTGATTCCATAGTTTGATATGAGAAATGCAAATTTGTTGATGAAATTCTCTTCATATTAGTCTCTTAATATCATTATTTTAAGACAGGTTTGCATTATTCTCCATTAGTTAGGTATCTTATATTGATGAGAAACTTAAATAGCTCTATTTCTAGAATTATAGGGGCAAAGGTTCATAGATCTAGAGGTGGAAGGCATCTTAGAAGCCCTCTAGACAAATTCTTTCATTTTATAGATAAAGAGAGATCAAGAATCTTGCCAATCACATAAAACAATGAGTAAAAACCCAGGACTCAAACTCATCTGATTTTAAATGCAGAAAGTTTTCCATCACCAAACAAAACCACAGGACAACAAAAGGGAAAATTTATATAAGTTAAATTGTTTTATATGTCCATCAAATAAATAGTACTAACTCCTCCCATATAATAATATGATAAACAAGTCAAACAGAGAAGGAAGAATTATAAAAATGTGGGAGAAAAAGATAATAAGAACAGAAGAAATAGAAGCATAAAGAAAAAAATAGATAGATCAATATTAAAAAAAAGCATGAATGTGAAATGGCTTATAAATAAGGTAAAGGATGGGGACAGAGAAAAATGGGTTAATGAAAATGGGGTAGAACATGATGATTTTGAAGAAAAAATCTTAGTATCATAATGATATGAGATTTCAAGATGTCTTCTGATGCATCTCTATACCTTTAGGCAATCTTTTTTGTTTGTTTGTTTGTTTGTTTTACTATTTTAGAGATGAAAAGATTTTAGCAAAAGATTGTTGAATCTTTAGGAATTTCTGGCAGTGAGTTATGCAGACCAGAATAGAAACAAGACATCCTCTTGGAATATGAAATAATAGTATTCATATGTTATATTCTTGGGAATTCATATTCATGTATTTGTAATTCTTTATACCTTCAAAGACTATGCATAAGGAAAATTATATATTTGATCAGATTTTGTCTTTTTATCTCTAATATACATGTGTGTTTGCATATATATATATATATAAACACATATACATATATATACATAAATTGCTATTGTTTTTCTCAGTAGCTTTTAAAAAAATTAAAAAAAATTTTGTAGTGTACGAACACTACAAAACTATACAGATTAACAGAAAGGTTCATTTAGTAGTATTACTGCTGTTGCATTAATTTGGCTAGCTAGCTACCACCCTAGTGATATTCCTCTCTGTTGTGGTAACTCCCATTTCTTTATTCTGGCTCCTGGCTCCTTGAACCCTCCACAAAGCCAGAGCAGAGTCCAAGCAATGATAAAACAATAAAACATGGAAGTAGAGGGGAAAAAATTGTATGTTTTAATTTTTTTTATTTTTTTTTACTTTTACTCAGTGATTTGTTAGAAGTAGCAAAAATTACTTTTAATGTTACATTATCCAATCTTCAAATTCTACTTTTTTGCACTGTTTACACAATTTAAGGTAATTTAAAAAAAAAGTATAGAAAAATACAGAAGATGCGAAACTTCTCAATTATTACTCCACATACAAAAGCAATGTACTTAGCTGCATACCATTACCGTAATAAGGCATTATTACCCATCTCTAAGTAACATGGGACCACACATTTATGGAATGAACTATCTAAAGTACCTTCAAGTGAGACAAGTGATATTACTGGTGTAAGAAACACCTGGAAACTCCTTCTAACAAAAAATATTAATAAATGTTTTGAAACTTATGGACTTGTTTAAAAAAAACTGCCTAGAGCAGAGATAAAGTATAGTCTGTGTATCCCTAGGGATCTTCAAGACACTTTTAAGGTTCTTGAAGTCAAAAAGTATTTTCACAATAATACTAACATTATTTCCCTAATCAAATACTCTTTACTTTTCAGATTACATATCTATATGAGGATGGATTTTCTTTATATACTTAAATCAAAACAAGAAATGGCAACAAATTAAATGTAGAAGCAGATGTGGGAATCCAGATGTCTTCTTTTAAGCCAGAGGCATTAAAGAAGTTTGCAAACATATAAAAAACAATGCCATTCTTCTTTTTAAATTTGCTTTTGGAAATAACAGGATTTTTTGTGAAAATGTTCTTTATGTTATGGTAATTTTATTACTGTAATTTTAAAACAAATCAAGATAAATTTTTTCTATTCTAAATTTTAATAATTAAAAAATTGATAGATATCACTCAAATGTACCAAAATCATTTAAGTTCCTTGATAATTTTTAATACTGTAAAAGAGTTCTGATGCCAAAAAAACTAATTGATTTGCCTAGGATGAGTCAGCATGCTTCAGAGGCAGGGGCTGAACCTCAGATTATCTGACTCACAAGCTCATTCCCTATCTACTACTTTAACTTACTAAATAATGGAGTGGCATATATCTATTATTTATTTTTGCCTTCTTCCAAACAAATTTGAGACGATTTATAATTAACATATAAGAGAAAACTGGACAATTCAAAATACAAGTAGAAAGAAAAAAGATCATTTGGCAGATCTTGAGGTTTTGGTTTAGTTTTTTATAAAAGGGACTTAGAACATCTAAATAATGGGCAATAGCACGACTCTATCTGAATGATCCTCTTACATCATTATTATTATGTTTCTATCTGGATCTGTGTGGATATTGGAAAGCCACAAAAATTTAGGTCTTTTTTTATTATTATTTATTTATTTATTTTTTTTTTAGAATTTAGGTCTTAAAGAGCTATCTGAGGATAATGAGAACTTAAGTGATTTGCCCATGGTCACAAAACTATCATGTATGTTCAGAAATCTAGAACTGCTGACACCTTAGAGCCATTTAGTCCTATTACCCCCTTTCACCTATAGAAGCTCATCTATTTCCCAACTTCCTCTACACTGGAAGGTTGAGTTCACTAAAGCTGACTGGCTACCTTTTCCCTCAGAATTTTAGGGACCATACGGAACACTAAAAAATTTTATTAGGATTGTTATTGATTTGTTCCCATCTTGTGTACCCTAATATTACTTAATTAATTGTTATTTTCTAATATCAATCAATTAACATCAATCAAATAATACAAAGAAATATATATTGAGAAGGTTTAACACATCTGGAAGTATAGTAATATAACCCCCAAAGTAGCTACAGTGTCAAAGGTTAAGTGGGTTCAATCTTAGAAAGAACACATTTCAAAGGGTTAGTTTACCATTCCTAGAGGAACAGAGACAAGATAGAAGTCTTTTTTTCCCTTTCTGGACTCTACATGAAGCTCTTCCAAAGGCACTTTTTGGGGTTTAAGACTTTTAAGGGTCTTGAATCTACCCTACAATTTGTATGTGGCACTCTGGGGGGTGTTTGAGTCTTTTAGAGATCTTGAATCTACCCTTCTCTGTATGTTGAAGAAGTCATGCTCTCTTGAGCTGCCTTTTTTTTCTTTCTAGTTTGATCTGTCTTAGCTCCCAGAGAGGCAAATTGTTAATCATTGTCTCCAATGACAGTGAATTCTGAAAGGATGAAAATTATAAACACTCTTTCTGAGTAAGTTTTTTCTCCTCCTTCCTTTGCTGACCCCTGATTATAGCTGGAAAGGTCTAGATTATCAAAATGTTCCTCAAAGTTTAACTCTTGAAGGAATAGGTGAAAAAATATTTGTCCAAAATATGCTTTAATACACACAGACCTGGATATGTGTGAATCTTTTCAAACATTCCCTACATATTTCCTCATCTGATTTCATCCTCTGCTTTGAGGTACTCTACTCTTTTCCTACTTGATTAAGTAGGTCCTTTGATTAACTGACTTTTCCAACCGTATCTAGAATGGTCCATATCCTTTTTATAAGTCTAACTGATTTCATAACTCTATTAAAGGGATTTTGTCCCTTAATAAATGTGTCAGGGTACAGACTATCTTGTTAGTTACACTAATTGGGTCTGGGTTATGAGACACATCTCTTCTTACATTTAGATTAGAAAACCAAGATCCAAGGAAGTTCACTAAAAACAAATGGTATTTGAATTGTAGTTCAGTGCCAGAAGCAGAAAGTGACCTTATGTCCCTTTTAATCCTAAGACCAGACTTATTATACACTATACTATTTTTCAGCACTGAATTTATTCTTCTATAAGAATCAAATATAAAGTTTCATATTAAAAATATAAGGTAATTTTTGATCCCTCCATTAGCATGTAAGGAGAAAATATGCAGCTTAAATTAATACTGAAGGACTTTCTGAGGGATTCCAAGGTATTGATTAGACAGTTAGATATGTATAGACAGAATGATAGATTATTTATTAAGCATGTACTATGTTCCAAGCATTGTGCTAAGCATTAGGGATAAAAATAAAATAAAGATGGCCTCAGTTCTCAAGAAACTTGTACTTTAATAAATATAAAATAAAAGAGAAACTGAAAAGAAGGATCTGCTTAGGGTAAGGTACCCCACGGAGGCTGCACAGAACAATTCAGAGTTTAATTAAGCTAGGTACAATTGAGCATGGATAGGCTCCACAAGAACTGGTGACCCTAACTAGATACTCATTAATCAGGAGAGCATATTCCAGGGTGAGCAAAACTGCTTGTGAAGAGGGAGTAAGGAGAGCGATTTGAATGATCACAAACAAATGTAGCTACGTAGCACCATGACTAGATTGCTAGGTCTGGAGTTAGGAAGACATGAATTCAAATCTAGCTTTTTCAGATGCTTACTAGCTGTATTAGTAAGTCACTTAACCTCTGCTTGTTTCAGCTTTTGCAACTGTGAAATGGGGATAATAACTACACAGTTGTTGTGATTAAATGAGATAATATTTGCAAAGGATTTTTCACAGTCCCTGTCACACAGCAGTATGATATATAAATGCTTATTCCTTTCCCTTAAAAGATTTTACAGTACATAAATATACTGCCTCAGTTTCTCCCTGAGCATTACAGAAGAGGATATATACATTCTAAATAGGGCAAAATTGATGCCCTCATAGAATTTGGAGCTCAATAAATAATATATTGAATGAGATTGGTAACATTTAAATGGCTAAATTTAAACAAACACCAATACAATTCAACAATGTTGTCTTTGGTGCTGAACAATTTCTACAAAAAATCACTATTTTGTATACCAAATTCTTTAAAAAAAAAAACTGTCTTTCTACTTTCTACAGTAGAAGGGTACACATGAATTAATTTATTAATTGTGGCCACTAGTCTAGTTTAAAGATCAAATTTTAGGAGGATATAAAAAGAAATATTTACAGTTATTTTTCATACCATTAAAAATATTATGCTTGTCATGACATCCCTCTTGCCTGATCTAGACTTAACTACAGGCACAGGCTCCAAAGAAACATTGAATTGCTTTGGATTTTTATCAATATTATGTGAGTTGATCTATAGATAGTTCCTGTCCACTGAGTCAAAGACTGGTGATAAATCAATGAGCAGCAAAAAAGTCTTGAGATTTTCTTAAATGTTTTCACAATGGGATGCAACATAGTAATGGGTAGATGAATTACTATTTGAAATTTGATTCATCATAAGATAATATTTTGTAAAGTGAAGGCCTAATAGGCATTTAAATAACCTTTTTATTTTCAAAATATATGCATAGATAGTTTTCAACATTCACCCTTGCAAAATTTGTGTTCTAATTTTTTTTCTCCCTATTTTTCCCCTACCCCTTCCTTTAGATGGCAAGTAATCCAATACATGTTAAACATGTGCAATTCTTCCATACATATTTCCACAATTATCATGCTGCACAAGAAAAATCAGATTAAAAAGGAAAAAAAATGATAAAGAAAACAGAAAACAAGCAAAATGTGATCCATACAAAGTCCACTGTCCTCTCTCTGAATGCAGATGCCTCTCTCAAACACAAGTCCATTGGATCTGGCCTGAATCATCTCACTATTAAAAAGAGCTACATGCATCAACATTGATAATTGTATAATCTTATTGTTTCTGCGTAAAATGTTCTCTTGGTTCTATTCATTTCATGTAGTATCAATTCATGTAAATCTCTCCAGACTTTTCTGAAATAATTTTGCTGATCATTTCTTATAGAAAAATAGTAACCCATAACATTTATATACTATAACTTATTCAGCTATTCTCCAACTAATGGGCATTTACTCAGTTTCCAGTTCCTTATCATTACATAAAGGGCTGCTACAAACATTTTTGCACATGTCAGTCTTTTCCCTTATTTTATGATCTCTTTGGGATACAGTCACAGTAGAGACATTGCTGGAGGAAAGGGTATACACAGTTTGATAGCCATTTGGGCATAGGTCCATATGCTCTTCAGAATGGTTGGATCAGTGCACAACTCCACCAACAATATATTAGTGTCCCAGTTTTCCAACATCCCTTCCTACATTCATCATTATCTTTTCCTATCATATCAGCCATTTTTAAAGTATTAGTATATTCTTTCTTATCAAAGCTGAGATCTTTGGGTTTATCCAACAATTGATTGCTATAGTCATTGATTGTTGTGTCCTGTGAGCCTAATCTATTGCACTGATTGACTACTCTATGTCTTAGTCAGTATCAAATAGTTTTGATTACCACTGCTTTATAATATAGTTTTAGATCTGGTTCACTTAGGCTAACTTCATTTGCATTTTTTCCCCTTAATTCCATTGAAATTCTTGACCTTTTGTTCTTTCAGATGTACTTTGTTTTTATTTTTTCTAGTTCTATAAAATAATTTTTTGGCAGCTTGATTGGTATGGCACTAAATAACTAGATTAATTTACATAGAATTGTCATTTTTATTATATTAGCTTGGCCTACATATGAGCCCTTGATATTCTTCCAATTGATTAGATTTGTTTGGAAAGTATTTTGTAATTGTATTCATACAATTCCTGACATTGTCTTAGCAGGTAGACCGCCAAGTACTTTATAGTATCTACAGTTATTTTAAATAGACTTTGTTATAAACATGTAGAAATGTTTATGATTTATATGACTTTATTTTCTATCCTGCAACTTGTAAAAAATCAGATCTAAACAGAACATTTAACTTATAAGCACAGGACTCAAGAGAAGCATAGAAAGGTAAACAGGGGAAAATATATATTATTTAAAGTTTAAACTGTTTACATCTCTAGATGGGGAAACAATATCTATAACTCTTGAGAGCTGTATCTGCTACTTGAGCAGTCCATCTCATGGATGTCAGGCTTGATTGTGAATGGATTCTGATGTGATGACAACAAAGAAAAACACATTCAGGGGTGGAAAAAGAGGAAAGGGAAGATATAATGCAAAAATTAGTACACATGAAAAGGTGCAAACGACCTATTTCAATCAAGGGAAAGGAAGTAGGGAATGAGCATTGTCTGAAGCTTGATCTCATCAATTTTGGCTTTAAGAGGGAATAACAATCATTCAGTTGGGTATAGAAATTTATCTTAGCCTATAAAGAATTAGGAGGAAAAATAGGAAATAAAAGGGAGGGACAAGTTAGAAGGAAGGGCAGAAACACTTGGGGAAAAAGGAAAAGAAGGGGGAAGGGTTGATAGAAGACAAGATAGTGGGTGAAGTAGATTAAAAACAACACTACTAAGAGAAGGGGGAGGGATGGTAAGAGATAAGGTAGTGGGTGGGGTAAATAAAAAATAATACATGACTAAGCACAGGGTGGAAAGAGACTACAAGTATATGCAAGGAGAGAAAATAAGATGGAGGGACATAGAGAGCTAGTAATCATAACTGTAATGTGAATGAGATGAACTCTCCCATAAAATGGAAACAAAGAGCAGAGTGGATTAAAACATAGAATCCAACAATATGTTGTTTAGAAGAAATATGTTTGACTCAGAGAGACATACAGAGTAAAGATAAAAGCCTGGAACAGAATTTATTATGCTTCAGCTGAAGTAAAATAAGCAGGGGTAGCAGTTCTGATATCAGATAAAGCAAAAGTAAAAATAGATCTTATTAAAAGATATAAGGAAGGAGACTATATCTTGATAAAGGGAACCATAAATAATGAAGTAGTAAAGATACAAAAGTTATATGCACCAAGTGATAGAGCAGGCAAAATCTGAGAGATGATTTTAAGCCAGTTACAGGAAGAAATAGGAAAACTATTTTAGTGGGGGATTTCAACCTTCTCCTCTCAGAATCAGACTAATCTAACCACAAAATAAGAAAGAAAGAAACTAGGGAGGTTAGTAGTATCCTAGAAAATCTAGATATGATAGACCTTTGGATAAAATTGAATAGGACAGAAAGGAATACACCTTTTTCTCAGCAGCACATGGCACCTCTACAAAAACTGACAATATATTAGGGCATAAAAGTCTCACAATTAAATACAAGAAGTCACAAATAGTAAATGTTTCCCTTTCAGACCAAAATGCATTACCTTGTTCATGTAGTAAACAAGGAATTTTACCTAATGGGCAGGGTAAAGGAGCTTTTGTCAAATAAACAAAATTCATCTGTCCTATTAAAAAAATAGAGAGTTTGATGACCTCTGAATCTTAAGTCCCTTGTTTCCTCAATCTCATTTTCCTTTCTCACATGCACAGTAGAGTCAAAACTAATGTAAAATTTCATATTATTCTTCCTGAGAAATTTGCATGTGATATATAGCCTTCTTCTTCCCAGTTGCTATGATGATTTAAAATGTTTTTTTTTCTTTTATTATAATCCCTAACATCCCTATGCCTCAGTTTCTTTGGATATTTTTCATTGGCCATTTTGTAATGTCTTTCCATTCCTGAAGTGATGGTATTGTCTTCCTTTTTAACACATCCTATATCTCAAAATTTAGAGGCACTGTTATTATGAATGGTATATTGAAATACTAAAGCTTTGCTATAAAGAAGAATCATGGGCTCCATGCAGGTTATAGAAATAGACCTTGACCATGCTGTATAAATAGTACTCATAAATATATTCCACTCAAATATAATACTTTGAAAATCTAATTTTAATTCTGAGTGTGACAAAATGGAACCTAAGAACTGAAATTTTAGATGATGCATTCTATTGTTAACATTTAAATCTACCTCTTTGAATTCATTGGTCCCTTCATTTATGTGCCAACTCCTGTAAAAATTTACCTTATGCCCATCCCTTTCCTCATTTTAGGACTCATACTCTGCTCAAAAAATTTATATATTTGTGTGTGTGTTCATGTGTGTGTGTATGTATGTGTAAATCCTGCTAGCTGTAAGCCAGTATTCAATAGATATTTATTAAATGACTATTATCTGCCAGCAATTATGCTAAGTAATGAAGATATGCAGAAAGAAAAATAAGGTACGTGCCCCAACAAGCTCACAGTCTAATGGGCAAAAAAAGAGTACAGATAAACTGCATATAGGACAAATTAGAAACAAATCTCTAAAAGAATACAAACTACTCAAGAATAGTGATTATTCAATTTTCTCTATCTCTTTTTGGAGTTTCAGCACCCAGTACAGTGTCAGACAAGTAATGGAGGCTTAAACTATGAATTAAATTAAATTGATGTGATAAATGCTCCAAGGATATGAACAGACAATTTTCAGATGAAGAAATCGAAACAATCTCTAGACATATGAAAAGGTGCTCTAAATCATTATTGATCAGAGAAATGCAAATTAAGACAACTCTGAGACACCACTACATACCTCTCAGAGATTGGCTGAGGTGACAGGAAAAGATAATGATGAACATTGGAGGGTATGTGGGGAAACTGGGGCTCTAATACATTGTTGGTGGAATTGTGAATGGATCTAACTGTCCTGGAGAGCAATTTGGAACTATGCTCAAAGGGTTATCAAACTGCATAACCTCTGACCCAGAAGTGTTTCTACTGGGCTTATATCCCAAAGAGATCTTAAAGAGGAAAAGGGATCCACATGTGCAAAAATTTTCTTGGCAGCTTTTTTGTAATGATAAGAAACTGGAAACTGAGTGAATGCCCATCAGTTGGAGAATGGTTGAATAAGTAATGGTATATGAATGCTATGGAATATTATTGTTCTATAGGAAACAATAAGCAGGATGATTTTAGAGAGGCCTGGAGAGACTTGCATGAACTGATGCTAAGTGAAATGAGCAGAACCAGGAGATCATTGTATACAGCAAAGCAATATTATACGATGATCAATTCTGACGTACGTGGCTCTCTTCAACAGTGAGATAATTCATACCAGTTCCAATGGTTTTGAAATGTTTTGAAAAATAAAAACCTTTAATAAAAAATTAAATTGATGCTCATTCATACATGTTTCACTGGGGTTGGGGGCAGGTGGAACACATATATATGTATATGTATATGTATATGTGTGTGTTATATATACACACACATATATATAATATCTATACTTATATCTATATCTATCTATCTATCTATATTTTCCCCATTGGGAAAAAAATATTCCTTGAAAATCAGAGAAATAGGATAGTTAGATTGCGTAGTGGATAGACCACCAGCCCTGATGTCAGGAGAATTTGAGTTCAAATCTAGCCTCAGATATTTAACATGTACTAGCTGTATGAATCTAGGCAAATCATGTAACCCCAAATGCTTCACCAAAAAAAAAAAAAAGAAAAAAAAAGAAAAAAATCAGAGAAATTATGCTCAATTGCCCTTTTTGATATTAGTAAGGCTAGATCTTAATGAAAAGGCAAAAAAAACCAACAACAACAAAAAAACTAAATGAAGAATCTGTTTTTTTATGACTATTGTAACTGATAATTACTTTTATTTATTATACTCATGATCTTGGAATCGATGTATTATCTTCCTCAATTCTGATCAAGAATGTATATTAGCTTCAGTTTTTCAGGGAAAAAACATATGATTGAAAGTTGTTTATCTTGAACAAATCAATATAATTAAAGTATTTATTTCTTTATCAAATTTTAAAATATAATCAGAATTCTGTTTCCAGTTTTACAATTCATAGAGGAAAAATGTGATTTTCAGATAGAATTATGTTACTATACATTTAGATTCAGCATTTAAAGGAAATTACAGTGTCCTATGTTCAATAGAACAATTTATTTGAGACTTAAAATCTGAATGAAACCTGTAAATGAAGGTATGCCCCTCTAAACATGTTTTCAATACATTGGCAAAGGAAAAATCTACCAGAAATTTGCTTTTGAAAATATTAAAGCTGTTTGAATGTGCAATTATCAAATATTTTATATGCCTTTTTGATCTAGTGACACACAAAGTGGAGATATATAGTTATATGCTTTTAGAGATTTTCATTTGGGTAAATTTCATGTTAATTAAAGCAATCATTTATAAAGATGAATGATCCTAGCTAGGACCAATTATCACAGTAAAACAGGTGCTAAAAAGCTGTCTTATATTGCTCTGGTAAGCAACTCAGTCTTAAATCTGCTATGTCTTTGTAAATTCAAAAGCCTCTAATGAGCATAGAATCAAAGGTTTAGAGATGGAAGAAGTCTCAGGAGATCATTTGTCCATCCTCTGACTTGCAACATCACATTTCCAGACAGACAAAGATAGAGCTTATTTTTTTCCCCAAAGTCTACACAATGGTCATATTCTCACAAATTTCATACAAGTTTGAAATATCACTCCTCAGAAGAGTGAAATATTCACTCATTATAACCTAAGAAAAATCAAGTCAGGTCATTTTGTAACTCTAGGGTAATATTTCTAAATACTTTGTTCCATCTATGGCAGTCTCTCTCTCTGTCTCTCTGTTTCTCTGTCTCTCTCTCTCTCTCTCTCTCACACACACACACACACAAAGAGGACTAAATAATAGTGAATGACATGGATGTCAAAAACTCTGAAACATAGTGGCTATCATGGAAGGGCTCAGGTTAAAAGGACAAGTCTTGAGTTCAGTTTGAATCTCCCAGTGGGAAAGATTATGAAAAAGACTCATTTAATGGTGAGGGGTGCTTGATATTTTAGCAGAGAAGCTTGTAAACAATCCATAAAGAGGAAGAGCTATAATTAAAACATGAAAGACCAGCTTGATGTGATACAAAAATTTAGCCTTTGAAATATAAGTTATGTCATGATACAGGTTGTAAAACTGCCTTAGTAGATAGAGATGAAAGAAAATTTATCATTATGGAATCTCTTGACCTATGTCTCTAGACCTCAGACTTACTTTGAAGTATAGGAGTATGTCTTAGGAATCTACCTGATATCTCTACCAGACTTCATTAATTTCAAAGTCTTTAGGCAATTTCCTAATTCAATTCACTTTTGTTTGGTGTGAAGGAAAGATGTCATAGTATGGCAATACAATTATCCCTTCCACATCATGGGGGCTAATGTTATTTTTATTATTATGAAGGCATGAGCTGTGTCTTTTAAATTTTTTTTATTTATTTTTAACACACATTGCTTTATGAATCATGTTGGAAGAGAAAAATTTCAGAGCAAAAAGGGAAAAAAAATGGGAGAGATTAAAAAAAAGTGAAAAAAAAGTGAGCATAGTATGTGTTGATTTACATCCAATCTCCTTAGTTCTTTTTTTGGATGCAGCTGGCATTTTCTGTCCAAAGTCTATTAGGAATTTTTTGAATCACTGAACCACTGAGAAGAACCAAGTTATTGATAGTTGATCATTGCACATTCTTGCTATTATGGTGTACCATGTACTATTGGTTTTGCTCATTTCCTCAGCATTAGTTCATGTAAATATTTTCAAGCCTTTCTAAAATCAGCTTGTTTATCATTTTTATAGAACAATAATATTCCATTATTTTTACGTACTACAACTTGTTCAGCCATCCTCAATGGATGGGCATCTATTCATGTTCCAATTCTTTGCTACCATAAAAAGAGCTGCTACAAACATTTTTGCCCACGTGGGTCTTTTCTCCCTCCTTTATGATTTCTTCGGGATACAGATTGTGTAATAATACTGTGGGGTCCAAGGGTATATACAGTTTTATAACCCTTTGGGCATAGTTTCAGATTCCTCTTCAAAATGGTTGCATTATTTCAGAACTCCACCAACAATGCATTAGTGTCCCAGTTTTCCCACATCCTGTCCAACACGTATCATTATCTATTCCTGTCATCCTACCCAGTCTGAGTGGTGTGAGGTGGTATCTTAGAGGTGTTTTAATTTGCATTTCCCTAATCAATAATGATTTAGAGTATTTTTTCATAGAACTATAGATGGCTTTAATTTCCTTTATGCCCAAATCATTTATCTATTTTGACCTTATTTTGGTATGGGGTGTGAGACATAAGTGTAGGCTGAGTTTCTGACATATTATTTTCCAATTTTCTCAGAAATTTTTGTCAAATAATAAGTTATTTTTCCAGAAGCTGGAGTTTGAAGATTTATCAAACACTAGATTACCATAGGCCTTGATTATTGTGTTGTGTGTATTTAATCTGTTCCACTGATCCACCACTCTGTTTCTTAGCTATCAACAAATGGTTTTCATCGTGGTTGCTTTATAATTTTGTTTTAGGTTTAGTAACTAAAGTCTTAATTTTTACTTTAGGCACATGTTTTTGACTGAGCTAGTGCTGAAGGTGTATGAATGGGTCTCGTTTTCTCTAGGGAATATAAGATCACTGGAATATTTTAGCATTAGTGTATCAAAACTATGTCAGGAAATTCCATTAAGTGAAAACATATATCAATGTATACCTTAGCTTTCTCTTATCATAGATGAGTAAAGTCATTTGTTTTAAAATTTACCAGTGATCACTTTTTCTCAAGGCTATAAAGCTACCTATGTGGTTTCCACTGACCCATTTCCCTGACCTCTTCAACTATACTTTGCCAGAATGGATTGGCATTTGAATTAAGGCCTCAACAATGCTGAGCAAAATGGAATATTTATCTCATGTTTCTGACATTTCATATTTCTTCCAACTCTTCTGTTTGCTTTAGAAACTACAGAGGTAAAATAATTCAGGGCCAGTTTTTCTGACATCTACTAATGGCTTCTACATTTTATTTTTCTGTATAGTTCCTAGCTATTTTGTACTTAATAGTTCATATGATTAGTAATTTGAATTTTCACAACTGCAAGGGATCTCAGAAGCCATCTTGTCTAAATCCCTTCTTTCATAAATGAGAAACTAATTCCTTATGCAAAATTACATGGAGTGTAAGTGAAAGAGACAAGATTTGATTAATTTCCTATGAATCAAAACCATTTTTTATTCCACTGTATTATATGGCTTCTAGAGACCTAAATCTAGAAATTTAATTTATTTAACATATTAATCAGTTTATACATATTGTAAGTGGAAGAACCACGATGGCATTGTTGATTTTTACCAAAATAATTTCTATTATCTCAATATTAGTTAACCTTTTCAGTTTTTTCCACTGCCTTTCACGTATATTTCAAAACTAAAGCTCTGTTCATGCTGCTTTATTTTTGGCTAAAACTTATTATTAAAAAAAAGTTATTTTGTAATCTTAGAAATGACGATTTCAACAAATGCAAAACATCTTCATCTGTAGCTTGATTCATGAAAACCCTGGAACATGATTTATACAGAATATATTTAGGAGTTCAACCTTTATTTCTAATTCCTGAGAAGGATAAATGTGAAGTTATAGCAAACCTGCAGATCTTTGAGAATTATTTTTGTTTTATGTTCCTCCTGCTTATACAAATGTGTTCAATATTTCCAAGACCAGAATTCTAGTCGCATCCTCATCTGCCTCTGAATTCTACTCCTAACTTGAACATTTCCTAAAATAGATGCAAAGACTTTTGAACAATCCTGGCTCCCTACTGAAGTTTTATTTGATCCCCTACCAAATCACTTGATTTCTTGAGACTAGGGTCTCAAGGCTTTCTTTATCAGCCACCAATATTTGCATATGATATTATTCCTCTTACCTCTGACCCATTTCCCTGACCTATTCAACTGTACTTTGCCAGAATGGATTGGCATTTGAATTAAGGCCTCAACAATGCTGAGCAAAATGGAATATTTATCTCATGTTTCTGACATTTCATATTTCATTTTCCGCTTAACCACTAAAAAAGGTTTTTATTATCAGGCTACTTTTATGATTTACAACAAATTATTATATTTGTATCCTGCCTGTCTGCTTCAAGAATATAGACATTTTAATTGGCTGAGTGGATAAAGATAAGGTAACCTGGTACACAAACTCTTTTCAATCAACTAAATGTTGTTGCTGTGTAATTTTGTAATAGTAAGCTGTGTTGCATTTGTGAAATGACTCCTAACATCATTTAGATAAGATTCAGTTCCTTGAGGTTTCAAATTTGCTAACTGGAGAAATTAGTATGGTAAAAGTAACATCATATATAAAAATTTTATATAGATTTGACTTTTTTTCCTTTAAGAGGATAATGGTACTATGCTTGGTATTTGTTGGGCGTATAGAAATATGAATGAGTCAATGGGGCAGCTTACTTTTTCTGAAGGTTGAAAAATCCTGCTTATGAGAACCTTGGGGAAGTCTTGCTGTTTCTGAGATTTGATAAGATTCTTAGTTCCCTTTAGATTTTTATGACCATGTATTGTTACCTTGATAAATGCAAAGGTAAAAGTGAGTAGCATCTATTTCAGTAAGTTTTTTCATTTCAATCCTATTGCAATTATAAACTAATTTAGTATATGTTATTGTCTACAAGTATTGTTATTCATATTGTATTCACTCATCCTAAATAATGGAGTAAAGGCCAACAGTAAGTGAGTGAGATTTTGCAGAAGAAAAGAAAAATATTATTAATATGACATTTGATATCTCTATAATATTTTAAAGTTATAAACAACAAATATACATTCAAACCTCAAATAACCGTGCAAAGTTGATGCTTGAAGGATACATATCACCACCGCCTAGATGAGGAGACTGATGCTCAGAAAGGTAAATTTAACTGCCTAAAATTTCACAACTATCAAGTGTTAGAGGGGAAATTGAACAGAGGTCTTTCTGACTGAATTGAATAAACCAGTGATAATAATGGTCATTAGAACCACTTTTGCTGAATTTCTTGAATTAATAATAATAATAATAAAAAAGCTTCTATCTAGTAGGTCAGAAGGGGAAAACATAAAAAAACCAAAAACCAAAAACCAAAACCAAAACCAAAACCAAAAACAAAAAAATCCCACTCTCCAGTGTGCCCTGGGATACACCTGTACTTTGCCCTCTCAAATATACTCTTATTTTGAATGTGTTCTTGGACATACTCTCTCAGCTGAAGAAACACACACACCATAGGTCTGAATGATTGATTTCTGCTGGAGTGGTTGGTATATCATTCACTTGTCACTTCAGTGACTTGTGCCTTAGTTTCGCCCACATGGCTGCCATGCCTGGTTGACTGGCCTCATCTGTTTTCATTTTATGTAAATATACCTTCTTCACTGAGTCTCCTTCAAATGACATTTTATGGGACCTGTCACTTTTCTTACCTTAACATATACACCATTCTTGTGTGAATCTTAAGTATAATCATCAGCATATATTTACTACTCACTGCATGACACACATTAAGGGCCTAATAAATGCTTCTTAAATTTGATTGTTTAAGTTTTGGCTTATTTGGATTTAAAAAACCATGGGAAAAAGGTAGAATCTATGCTTTCTTCACCTTCCCCCCCAAAAAAAGAAGGAGCAATGTTTTTTTATATGGTTAAAATGATCAGGGTACCATTGATCACAATAGGAGAGAATGTGAAAGTGGAAAGAGAACTAACTAGTTCTGAAGTCAGAGGACTTTGGCTTGAAATCAACCTCTAATAGGGGTTACTTGTGTGAAATCAAGTATGTCCTTACCTTCATATTCTCATTTGTAAAATAAAGAGATTTTACTAGATCAGAAGTATCAAAAACAGGTGGTTTGCCACATACTGCTCACAACACTGTCAAGTATAGCCTTAAAATTCAATTGTAAATATTTATAAAATAAATAAAAACAAATATGACATATTAAAACTAAGTGACTATGGAGCCTAGAGGGATTCTCATGTTTAGTTTAGTAGCCTCTCTTCCTATTTAAGCTTGATAGCATCAGATTAATTAGTTTCTGAAGTCCTGTACAACTTTAGAACCAATAACTACTTTGATTAGGAAATAGTATAGATGAACACTGTCTAGTGACATGGCTAAGCCCCAAACTATCACAGAATGTCAATGAGCTTTAATAGGAAACAGGCTTCATGACATTGTCATGGGAAGGCTGATCCAGGAAGTCTATTGTCAAAAACTTTGTCTAGCTGGATGAAAACGAAACAAGAAACATTGCTAGAATCTCCACATTACTTCTGCAATTGTGATTCAAAGAAAAGTATTCACTTTGAAGAAAAGCTTCACTTTGACCAGAAACCCCAAACCAAGAGCTCCACCCTCCTGAGAGTGACCACAAACAGCACTGCCCCTTCCCCATTGATTTTACACTTACCAGGTGCTGGTTCCTTTTCTCCAAGGGCATATCTCATCAGCACAGCTGAGCCTGGCATTCCCAATCAGCCAAGGTTCACTGTCTTCCTTGACTGAAACCTCCACTGAACCACGAAATAGTCTCTGTGATTCTTGCCAAGGTTCCAGACACAACCAGCTAGTCTGAGGGTTCCCCACTTGTTTCTGTGGAGCTAGCCCTGAGGTGTTTGCACTTCAGACAGGTTAATCATGGCTGAATGTCTTTCTTCAAATTTTGTCCAGTTGCATCAGGAAACTCCTGTACTACCCCAAGTCTTCTTGATTTTTCACCAGTCTGTGTTCATCCTGAGGTGCAAATTTGTTCTATTTGTGGGGAAAATTGCAAGATCTTGAAATTTACTCATCTACTCTGCCATCTTCCCAGTTTCCTCCCTCCAGAGTTCAACTTTATATTAAAAGATTTATATTAAAAAACCTTTATATATAAAGTTCAAAGTTAAGAAATAGGCTAGAAAACATTAAAAAATATCATTTGACCACAAAAAAGCTACTTATGGTGTCAGGGAAGACTAAGAAATAAATTCAGGAAAAAACAATCTGAAAATAGCTACTGTAAAGGAGCCTCAAAGAAAAATACCAATTGGAAACAAATCCAATAAGAATTCATAAAAGAATTTTATTTTTTTAAAGAGATGAGTGGTGAAGAAAAAATGGGAAAAGAAATGAAAACAATGCAAAAAATGGGTTTTAGAGGAGTTTTTTATTTTGTATTTGATTTGTATTTTTCACAAATGTTAAAAGAGACAGTGAAACCACATTAAGGTGAATGGCACTACAGACAATGAAGTAATATATCAAATCTATACTAAGTATTAAACAGAATCAAACATGTAAAACTAAGAGCCATTTCACAATTGATAAGTGATCAAAGGATACAAACAGGCAATTTTCAGAAGAAATTAAAATTACCTACAACCATATTGAAAAAAGCTTCAAATAACTATTGATTATAGAAATGTAAATTAAAATAATCCTGACATTACCTCACATCTATCAGAAATGACAAATGCTAGGAGGGGTAAGAGAAAAATATGTACACCAATGAACTGCTCCTAGAGTAGTGAATTGGTCCAACTACTCTGGAAAACAATTTGGAACTATGCCGAAATGGATATCAAACTGTTTCCCTTTCACCCAGAAATAGTATTACTAGATTTGTATCCTTAAGAGCATTAAAAAAAAGGAAAAGGATGTACATGCACAAAAATATTTATAGAAGTTTTATTTATGGTGACAAAGAATTGGACACTAGATATGCTCATTAATGGGAAAATGGCTGAACAAGTGGTTTATGATTATGATTGAGTACTACTTTGCTATAAAAATGACAAGAGAGGTATTTTCAGAAAAAACCATGATAAAAATGATAAGAATTGATTCAAAGTAAAAGAAGAACTGAGAAATCATTGTGCACAGTAACAATAGTGTTGTAATAATCAATTGTAAAACACTTGGCTACTTTGATCAGTACAATCACCAGGCAATTCTGAATGACTGAAGTTTAAAAAAAGTATCCATCTCTAGAGAGAGAACTTATGAACTTTGAGTACAAATTAAAATACAGCTTTCTCACTTTTTTTTGAAACATGGCTAATGTGGAAATATGTTTTGCATGAATTCACATATATAATTGATATCATATGGCTTGCCTTCTTAATGGAAAGGATGAAGAGAATTTGTAACTCAAAATTTAAAAAGAAAAGAATATTAACAATAAAGTAATTAATTTAATGTTTAAAAAAACCTAGCAAGAAATAGAATTCCAAAAAAGCCATTTCATTTGAAGAAAAGGGGAAGAAAAGTAGCAAAGTACAGAGCGAAATCTTCAGAATTTTTACCCTGCTGAAAAGAGATTAAAAACTGTAGTATACCTCTTAGATTGGCTAAGATGACAAGAAAAGATAATGATGAATGTTGGAGGGGATGTGGGAAAACTGTGACACTAATACATTGTTGGTGAAATTGTAAACAGATCCAGCCATTCTGAAGAGCAATTTGGGACAATGCTCAAAAATTATCAAACTGTCTATACCCTTTGATTCAGCAGTGTTTCTATTGGACCTAAATCTCAGAGATCTTAAAAGAAGGAAATGGACCCACCTGTGCAACAATGTTTGTGACAGCCCTTTTCGTAGTGGCAAGAAACAAGAAACTGAGTGGACGCCCATCAGTTGGAGAATGGCTAAGTTATATGAATGTTATTGTTCTATCGGAAGCAATCAGGAGGATGATTTTAGAGAGGCCTGGAGAGACATGAACTGATGCTAAGTGAAATGAGCAGAACCAGGAGATCATTGTATATGACAGCATCAATATTATATGATGATCGATTATGATGAATGTGACTCTTTCCAACAATGAGATGACTGTTTCAATGCCAGTTTCAATGATTTTGTGATGAAGAGAGCAATCTACACCCAGAGAGAGGACTATGGGAAGTGAATGTGGATCACAACATAACATTCTCACTCTTTTTGTTGTTTGCTTGCATTTTGTTTTCTTATTTATTTTCCTTTTTGATCTGATTTTTCTTGTGCAGCAAGAGAATTGTATAAATATGTTTATACATATTGGATTTAATATATATTTTAAGATGTATAACATATGTTGGATTGCTTGCCATCTAGGGGAAGAGGTGGGGGGAAGGAAGGGAAAATCTGAAACAGAAGGCTATACTGAAACATTATCCATGAATAAAAATCTTTAAAAAAAAAACGTGGTAGATGTCATCTGTACCCTATTTATACAATTCTCATTTTGATCTGTTTTTACCTGCTAGGATTATTTTTTAGCTTCTGCCCTGATATAGTGAACACCACCTAAAATGAAAGAGATAATTAAAATTTTAAATATAAAGACAGTAGGAGAGTCAACACTAAGATAGAAACCACTCCACTGCACACTACTACAATTCATGCTTGCTGGGATCTGAAAAAAAAATCTAGTATATTGTCATATCTTGTCAGCATAGTTTTGTTCCCTTTAAAAAAATTCTCACACAGTTATGTATATGCTGACATTTTTTTAAAATAGAGAATTGTATGGAAATAAAGGCAAAATCCTATCCTCTGATAGGACATACGGATCCAAAAGGCATTCAAGATCTGTTTCATACTCATTCTTAGGAGAAAAAAATGAAAAAAGGCACCATGATTCTTTCATCAAGTACAAATTTTGCTACTTCTATGTCATTTCCATCTGAATCTCACCAAAGAACAATAATTCATGATTACCAGGAAAGAAGCTAATGACTGTTCTGGGCCCTGAACTTTCTGAAAGGAAGAGACAAGCTATCAGAAAGACTTTAGTTTTTAATAACAGGCACATATAAAAAATTATTGGTAGTGAAATGCCATAATTGAATCAAAAAGCTGTTGAAAAATAGACTAGAATAAGACACACTAGAAATATACGCTAAAATGTTGGTAAGTTTTGGTGTTAAATGAAATCAAATTTCCTTACCAGTTTGCTTACAACTAGCATAACAATAACTGTACAAACCTAATGCTTTTCTTTTTTCCAGAACAAAATTGCTTCACCCCATTTACCTCTACAGAATTTGGAAGTAGTTTTTTTTTTTCTGCCACAGGATTTTTTCTTTTAGGAAAAAAAAATATCATTAAAAGGGTGCCCACAGAATTTGTTGCATTAACATTTTGAGAGAATAAAGGTATTCATACATTTTATGAATTAAATCCAACTGTCCAAAGGTGTATGGTCAAAATGTGAATCATTCCACTGATGGTGAGAGAAATGGTGACTGGTGGTATTCACACTCTTCATAAATCATGTACTGGCATTAAATAGGACTGCATTTTCTCTTTAGATTGTTTCTACTTGGGGGACGACTTATATGCAGAATTATAATATCTCTCAAAAAAGAAGAAAAAACTAAAGTCACATCATTTTTGAACTAGAAACATCTTTAAGGGACCACCTAGTCCAAATTTCACAGGGTAAAAATAACTCAATGTTTTATAGAAATAAAGTAACTTGTTCAATCCACTCACCTTGCTTGTGGCAGAGTAAAAAATAAAAACCAGGTTTCCAGATTCCTACCTCAGATTCAAGGCTGAATTATATAGCCCTTATGTCAAAGGACTGTTGTGAGAATCAAATGAGGTGAAATATATTAAGCACTTTGCATAATTTAAATCCTTACCTCAATGTTAGTTGTTATTAAATAATTTCCTTCTAAATGTTTTTTAAACTTTTTTTTCCCTTTTAGATCTTATTGTACATTCATGATTATGGTTTTATGATACATGTGCAGAATAGAGCCTTCAAAAGAGTGAAAACATTGACTATAGTTTCAGTTTCTGGGTTTATTTCCACACACATACACGTATGTGTGTGGTGTGTATATATATGTCATATTTACATAAATGTGCATATACACATGCAATTTCCCCAAATTTCTCCAAAGGACTACACTTTTTTTGCTTCTGCTGAGCCTAGAATGCTATTGCTTGTTTTATTTTGCATATAAAATGATTGAATTTTATTTGATTCAAAAACCAAATGCATAAGTACTGTGCTTTTTTACTAGCTTTTGAATGTTTGCAGCATGTGGAAAATATGCTTCATTTACAAAAAGGAAGCTTTTTGGATTTTTGATGGGTTGACAACTTATCTTTTAAAAAAATTAACATTCATTAAAAAAAAAGTTCAGTTGCAAATACTCTCCCTCCCTCAGCCCCCTTTTCTACCCATTAGAAAAGCAAGCAGGAGAGAGAGAGAGAGAGAAACAGACAGACAGACAGTTTTTGACTTCTGGGGCTGGTGCCAAGATGGGAGAGTGAAGCCAGAAAACTGCTCGAGCCCTTCCAGATTTCTTTAAAAAAACACATGAAACCAAGCCTCTGAACAGTGTCTGACAGAATGAACCACTCTCCTGCTCAAGATAGGTCAGAAAAAATTTCAAGAAAGGTGAAAGGGCTATTCAGCCTAGCTCACATGGAGTCTGGGAAAGCCAGCGAGAAGGTCTTAATCACAGCAGATCAGCAACTGAGAGGCTTAATCCTGCTCAGTAGCAGAGCAAACCAGTAGAGCAATCCAATCCCAGATCAGTAGGCAAATTCTGAGAAACCAGGTTTTCCTGGAAAGAGCAAGCAAGGCTCCTTCCTGCAAACACAAGGAGACCCTATGCTCAAAGCCAGGGCTCAGAGCTGCACAGGAAGCTTGGGACAGTACCTCCTTTATTATTCCAGGAGCAGAAGTCAATCATAAAAGTTAAAAAAAGAAGGAGAAGGAGAAATAAATACCAAAAGAAAAGGAAAGAAAATGAGTAAAAAAAAAAACCAAAAAAACTTGACCTTGACCATACTTTAGTCAAGCTATTATGGTGACAGGAAAGCCCAAAACACCAACACAGAGGAGGACAAACTTATCCACAGAGGAAAACTCAAAGAGTGATATGAATTGATCGCAAGTCCAAAGAGGCTTCTTGGAAGTGCTCATAAAACACTTTGAAAGGAAAATCAGAAAGATAGGAAAAAATTAGAAAAGAAATAAGAGGTATGAAAGAGAGTCAACATCTTGGAAAAGAAAGGCAATTCCTTAAAAAATACAATTGGCCAAATGCAAAAAATCTACTGAAGAAAAGAACACCTTCAAAAGTAGAATTAACCAAATAGAAAAAAGAGATACAAAAACTAACTGAAGAAAATCACATATTAAAAACTAAAATGGGGTAAATGGAAACTAATGACTCTATGAGACAATCAGAATCAGTCAAACAAACTAAAAAGGATGAAAAAATGGAAGAACATGTAAAATATCTCATGGGTAAAAACAACCAATCTGAAAGATAGATACAGAAGAGACAATTTAAAAATTATCAGTCTACCTGAAAAGCATGTCGAAAACAAGAACCTGGATAGCATTCTTCAAGGGATCATCAAAGAAAACTGCCCCTATATTCTAGAAACAGACGGGGAAATAGTCATTGAAAGAATCCATCATTCACTTTCAGAAAGAGTTCCCACAAGGAAAACCCCAAGGTACATTCTTGTAAAACTCCAGAATTACAGCTCAAGGAAAAAATGCTACAAGCTGTGAGACAAAAACAATTCAAATATCAAGGAGCAATAGTCAACATTACTCAGAATATGACAGATTCTACAATTAAAGGATCAGAGGACCTGGAATACCATATTCTAGAAGGCAAAAGACACGGGGTTACAACCAAGGATTAACTACCCAATGAGACTGAGCATCATCTTTCAGGGGAGGTGATAGATCTTCAATGAAGTAAGAGGTTTTCAATCATTTTTAATGAAAAAAAAAACAGAACTAACCAGAAAATTTAATCTTCAAACACAGGACTCAAGAGAAGCATAAAGATAAAAAAGAGAACAATATATGTTATTTAGAGGTTAAAATGTTTACATCTCTAGATGGGAAAATTATCTCTGTAACTCTTAATAATTGTATCTGCAACTGGGGGAGACAGAGGGTGCCATCTCATGGACTGAGAGTAGGGTTGTGAATAGGCTCTGTTAAAATAATATCAAAGAAAAAAGACATTAAGGAGTGGAAAAAGTCCTGTTCTGGGAGAAGAGGAAATGAGAGGTATAATGGAACAAGTTAGATCAAATAAGAGGCACAAAAATCATATTACAATGGAGGGAAAGAAAGGAGGAGAATGAGCATTGTTTGAAATTTGATCTCATCAGTTTTGGCTTAAAGAGGAAATAACTTAATTATTCTATTCAGTATAGAAATTTATCTAATCCTATAAAGAACAAGGATGAGAAAGAGGAAAGAAAAGGGAAGGGATGGATAGGAGAGAGGGCAGAAATACTAGGAAAAAAGTAAGGATGGAAAGGGGAATAAAAAGTAAGGTAATAGGTGGGGTAGGTTAAAAAAAAAAAAACACTACTAAATGGTGGAAAGGGCCAAAAAAAGTATATCTAGAGGACAAAACAGGATGCAGAGCTGGTGATAATAACTGTGAATGGAATGAACTCTCCCATAAAACTGAAGTGAATAGAAGAGTGGATTAAGGAAGAGAATCCTACAATATGTTGTTTAGAAGAAGCACGTTTAACACAGAGAGACACATATAGAATAAAAGTAAAAGGCTAGAATAGAATTTATTATGATTCAGCTGAAGTTAAAAAAAAAAAGCAGGAGGGGGGCAGAGCCAAGATGGCGGAGTGAAAGGGTGACTCTCTGCTTCCTCCTCCAAACTTCTCTCAAATCAACAATAAAATAAGCCTCTGAACTGATCTTCAAGTCAACGAATCAGGAAATATTTGGATACTGCTTGCAGATATCTCTGAAAAACTTCACATCAGGTTTGTCTAGCTCGGACAGAGGGATAAACAGAGGACTTTGGTGTCAGAGAACTCTGGTGGAGGCCGGAAGTGAGGGTGGGACTCAGCTCAGCTCAGCTCAGACTGGCAAAAAAACTCCAAACTCCAAATTCCAAACACCTGGAGTTTATCTGAGGCACTTGGGACACTCTGCCCTGATTGGGGGCAGGTGTTCTGGCAAACTTGCCTTGTTTAAGGAGTAATTCGGGCTTAGTCCTAGCCCCCACCAGCCCAGCACCTTAAATTAATTCGCCGAAGCGCCTCAGGGCAAAATCTTCAGCCAGCCATTTCAGCCGTATTTTTTTCCCCCTACCTTAAAGAGATATTCACGCTGTCTAAAAAAAAAAAAAAAAAAAAAGAGAATGAAGAGACAAAAGAGAGCTCTCACCATAGACAGCTTTTACAAAGAGAAAGAGGAGAAGACCCCAGAGCCAGAGGTTCCTTTAGACATAACTCCAGAGGGAATCAGCAAGGACCATCACTGGTCCCAGTTTCAAAAGGCCTTTCTGGAAGATTGCTTAAAGAACCTAATAAAAGAACTGGAGGATAAATGGGAAAATAAATTGAAATTAGTGCAAGAAGGATACAGTATCTTGCAAGAAGGATATGATGCCCTGCAAAAGAGATATGAAAAAGACACCAATCTATTGAAAAATAAAATTAGTGAAGTGGAAAAAGAGTGCAATGAACAAAAAAATTCAATTGGCCAGTTACAAATGGAGCTTAAAAAGGTAACTGAAGAAAACAACACTTTAAAAATAAGAATTGAACAAATGCAAGTGAATGACTCAATAAGACTTCAAGAATCA
>JAJPUD010000126.1:0-33969 GCA_023553655.1 Myrmecobius fasciatus
GACAACTCTGAGGTACCACTACACACCTGTCAGATTGGCTAAAATGACAGGAAAAGATAATGATGAATGTTGGAGGGGATGTGGGAAAACTGGGACACTGATACATTGTTGGTGGAACTGTGAACGGATCCAACCATTCTGGAGAGCAATTTGGAGCTACGCTCAAAAAGTTATCAAACTGTGCATACCCTTTGACCCAGCAGTGTTTCTATTGGGCTTATATCTCAAAGAGATCTTAGAGGAGGGAAAGGGACCCACATGTGCAAGAATGTTTGTGGCAGCCCTTTTTGTAGTGGCTAGAAACTGGAAACTGAAGGGATGCCCATCAATTGGAGAGTGGCTGAATAAATTATGGTATATGAATGTTATGGAATATTATTGCTCTGTAAGAAACGACCCACAGGATGATTTCAGACAGGCCTGGAGAGACTTGCATGAACTGATGCTGAGTGAAACGAGCAGAACCAGGAGATCATTATACACAGCAACAACAATACTATATGACGATCAATTCTGATGGACATGGCTCTCTGCAACAAAGAAATGTCTCAAACCAGTTCCAATTGTTCACTGAAAAAAACCATATACACCCAGAGAGAGGGATATGAAATATGGACCACAACATAACATTTTCATGATCTCTATTGATGTTTGCTTGCATTGTGTTGCCTTTCTCTGGTTTTCTTTTTTTTTTCTTGTAGACAGGATTTTTCTTGCACAACTTGTCAACTACTATTACATTATTAACATGTAGTGGACTTCCTGCCATCTAGGGGAGGGGAGGAGAGAGGACTGGGGGTTAAAGTTGTAATGGAGAGCTTTGTAAAGATGAATGCTGGGGAACTACCCATACATATGTTATACAAATAAAAAGCTTTAATAAAAAAAAATAAAAATTAAATATATATATATATATATATATATATAATTTAACATATTTAGCATGTATTAGATTACCTGTCATCTAGGGATGGAGGGTGGGGGAAGGAGGGGAAAAGCTTGGAACAAAAAAAAAAAAGTTTTGCAAAGGTCAAAGTGGAAAAATCACTCATATGTTCTGTAAATAAAAAGCTTTTAATAAAAAAAAGAAAGAAAACTATCTTTGCATGTATTTGGAAAAATGAAATACCATTAAAATAATCTGATTTCTCTAAAAAATGTTTTCTCCTGGTAGACCGTGACCAGTGCTTTGAAAATAAAAAGTTAAGAGTGAGTAGCACACCAAACTTTAAAGTTTTCTAAAGTATCCAGGTGGAGATTTGAGTCCACACACCACTAATCTGGTATTTCCAGGAATGTCTACATACCCTTTACCTTTTATATAAGAAATTTTGTTGTGCATCAGAATGGAAAACTGAGATGGCATTAAAAGCTGCTTCCTAAGCTCTCCCATTTCTTTTTCTCACTTAAACTCTAAATGACAAAATAATTCAATACAACTACATTTTTCATAGGAACACTCACATTCTTATCCTTTTAAACACAGAGTTTTGGGAAGCATTACTGAGGGAACCAACTGGTGGCCTCAGGATAATCTTCCCCTCCTCAGTCCTCTACTACAAGGGACCACTATCCAAAGCTTTCTACGCCTACTATATGCACTAGAGCCTATCCATGAAGAAAAACAAGTACCAGAGGATAGGGTGGATATGGATTGGGAAGGTTAGGAGAGAGTGAAATCTGTAATAGTGAGAAGGAAAAGGGAGGAGAATTACAGGAAATTTCAAGAAGAACGCCATTTCAAGCCCTCCTTATTTCTCATCAGAACATATATTTGTATAAGGCGGTGAAAGATAAAGGCAAAGCATCATGATAAATTTTATTTTGAAGAAATAGCCTTTAAATAAATTCCACGGACTATAACGTATTAATTTATGAAATAGGGAATATCTTAGTTTGGCGTTGAAGAATAATGAATGAATAAAAAAGTGTTTATTAAGGACTTACTGTGTGCAAGGCACTGTGCTATAAGTACTAGGGATAGCAACAGAAAAGCAAAACCAAATTTGTCTTCATGGATTCGCATTCTAATAGGGAGAGAAAATACAGAGTGGACTAAGGCAAATCAGATGGAAGGGACCAATGGATCTTCAGATGCAGAGGCAAAGCACATGCTAATGCATCTTCTTTAGTTTTCTTAGAGCAGCTTTTGATTGAAGGGCCCTGAGCTGACTTCACTGAGGTCTCAGTTGTGGTTGAGATAGTGATAATGTGGGAAAAGACATGGATTCCATTCTAAACATAGTTAAAAAGAAATGGGATAGAGGAGGCTAAGAATAGTTGACAGAGTAATCCAGTTTGGCTATAACAGACTAGATAAAGAGATAAAGTTGAAGGAGTATATAGAATTTAGACTTTGAAGGGTCCTGAATGCCAAAATGAAGGTGATATTTCATTTGGTAGACATCTGGAGAGGGGGAAGGAGAGGAGGAAGGATGGGACTGAAAGTTTGTGCGTGGAGAGACATGATCAGCAATACACATCAGGAAAATTAACTAAGCAATGATGCAAAGGATGGACTGAAAGGAGAATCAGGAAAAAGAGTTAATAAGCTATGATAATAGTTTAGTACAGCATTCTCTCTCTCCAGGGCTATTTCATCCCTTCTCTCTCCAAATTGTTAGGCTGATTCCTCAAAGGGTTTTACAATTAATGTGTTCAGCTTTTATGAGTAACCCTGAGGGTTGTTAAGTTTCTTAGTTGTACTGTCATTCATCACTCCCACTCTGATGTATTCCTCTTTTACACATTATATTCCACAGGAAAATGGACTCAGAATTAAAATACAAAGGTAGTGAGGCACATGAATAGAAAACACATGTAACAAAGGGGACACATACAACTGGTGGTCTCTGGAAATCATTTTCTACCTTTGCAGAGTCTCCCTGAAGCATCTTATGATGGTACTTATATCAGACTCCTTTCAAGCACTCATAGCCTACATTTCTTTCTGCTCCAAAGGGTCATTGGTCCTTGAAACTGTCTTTTTCTCAGGACATCTAGTTTATCCTCTCAAATCCTGATGCAGTAGTGCCATAAGCCACAACTGCTGGGGAGACAACACTAAATCTTACTAATGAGAATTTCAGATCTTCTGAGTTTTCAAAATTTATGAGATGATCCCCTGGTCAAGTGAGAGAAGGGGAAAAAGAGGGAAAGAGGAAGACAGATGCAGAGGAAGACAGATATACAAAGAAACCACAAGATTTAAAGGGAAAAAAGTAGGGGAGAGAAGGAAGAGGAGGAAAGTTAGAGAAAGGGAAGAGGAAGGAGAAAGGAAAGGAAGGAAAGGGAAAGGAATGAAAATATATTTCTATCTTATCCAGGACACTCAAGAGGGCTTGGCACTATTTGAATAATGAATTCTAGATTAGTTTGCTTTTAAAAAACATGTAGCCCCAAAGTATATGTGATTCTTTTAGTCAATCACAAAATATTTCTTACATGGTAACACCAGTCTTTATCTAAGAATAAAGCACTTTAGTCCTCTCAAATTAATTAAAAACTTATTCTGTACCTGGTTTAAATTTTTAACTAACTGATTAGTTGATCTGTCTGTGGATCTTTTGCGATTAATTGAAGTCAAATTGTAATGTCGCCCATGCTCTCCTAAAGAAAAGTTAAACATTTGAACTAGCATGTTTATTTTGGGAATAAAAACAGGGGATTTATATCTGAAGTCATTACAGAATTGATGGGACTTCTTAACACTACAAATATAAAACAAAGAAGTGGGAAGAGTTCAAAGTTACTTAAAGTTATGATCTCAATTGAATGGCTTTGAGGAAGTATCAGATAAATAAATTTTAGATTGTTTGGTAACTTGAATTATCATACATTTTCTTAAGATATTCATTGAACAATTCTTAATATATGTGAACATTATCTTTCTGTAAGTCTACATGTTTGTTTTTTTTAAAATATCAAAGAATATAACAGTTAATTAGGTATGGCCAAACTGAGGGTACTGACATGATTGTAGTAAATCTCTCAATTTTTATGTTCATATATTATTCAATTTAGCCAAAAGGATGGAGCTACTAAAGTTAGTCTAACAACTCTGAAATTCTCTTTGTTCTGTACTTTTTTGGAGTAGCTGTCCTTTTATTTAAAATAATTAGTACTCTCTTGCTCGTTGTTTATTCATCTGATGCAAGTCACATAAATCTGCAAATTAACTGAAAGGTCACATTTATATATGTAAATGATTTCTAGTCAACACCACCTTAAATTTTGATTATTTTATTCAGAACTTAAATGGTATTTTAGTGATATAAATCTCCTTTTCCAGAATATTGGAATACATCAATAATGCTTTTCCTATTAATAGCTTACACATTTGATCACAGAGTTTCTGACAATAATGCTCATCATTGGAATAGTCTCTTCATTAATATACTGTTGACTGATATCTTAATTCCTGCATTTTTATTTAAATTTAATGTTAACCTAAAAACTTTTTTGATTCCCTAATTAAAATGTAAGGATAATACTTTCTCATATTCATTCAAAGACCTGGCAAATTGCCTTACTGTATGATCTTGGGCAAAACTTAACTTTTCAGGTCTATCTACATGCTCCTCTCTTTGTAAGGTACATAATCCTTTTATATGTCATTGATCCAGCTGAAAGGGGCAGAAAAATATTTTTAAATAATAAAATAATTTTAAAAAATAAAAACTGGTAAAATTCACTAGAGAAGAAACATAGCTTCTCAGATAAAATATTGGCGACAAGCTGTTTTATTTGTCCCTCAGATAAATATACTAGATTGACCTGTTTGAAGGTAAAGCACATACTAGGTAATGATGGCTACAAGATATTATGGTCCATCAGTTTATCTGCATGTGATTGTTTTGAAGGATATAGCTGATAAATTAGAAATTTAAAAAAATTGTTTTGCAACTATACAAGGATTGCTGGCATCATAAGCTTGTAGAAAAGTGGATGTTTTTTTGTTTCACATCTTAAATTAGAAATAGGTCGCTGCTTATGAGAAAGCCCTGATTTAAGGCAATAGAAGACTAGAAATAAAAGAAAGGAGAGAGGAGATAACCAACTGAAGATAGAAGCAGGAGGCTTTGGAACCAAAAGGTTTTGAAGTTAAATGAAGTAATGAAAAATGCTGCCTAAAGAAAACTGATTATAGAAATTAACTCAAGCTAAGAGGCAGACTCTGCAGTTCTTTTACTAGGATTTGTGCTTACAGGAAAAGATACATTGCTTTGCTAGGGGCTAAGTGGCTGGAGAAAGGCCTTTGAACACCATCTAAAGACTGAAAGGGAAACCTTTCAGGGAGTCCCAGTGTTGTCTATTACTGCCTCATCTGGTTCAAGAGGGAGAAACAGAGGAAAAATGACAGGCATTCCCTCTACCTTCCTGTGAGAAGAATACGTGTAGCTTTGCTGAGAGCCAACTGGATATAACAAAATTACGTACTATTTTTGAAAAGCTGCCTGGGAAAAGGCTGAATGGCCCTACTGCTATCTATTACTTGAAAGAGAAAACTCCGTATAGATCCAAAACAGACCTGGGAGAATGTAGTAGTTCTCTGACTAAAGAGAACTTAAGCTTCTTTTAAGCTCAAACAACTGCTTGCCCTTGAAAGAGCATAATACTTTTATCATCACCCTGCCAAGGGTGTCTGAGTACTAAAAGAGTCTGTCACCACCAGGATGCCCAAGAGTAAAAGAGAAGCAAATTTTCTCTGGCAAAAGAGTTCTCTAAATATTACCAAAAAAAAAAAAAAAAGTGTATAAATAGAAAGTTCAGGATCCATAACCCTGACAAAGTAAGGGAAGGCTGGAGTGAGTGGCTAGTACAGGGAGAGAGAAAAGGGGTATAGATGCTATAGAAAAAGGGGGTCTATACCTGCTCTACTCAATTGAAGAGAGATATATTAGATGATCTCTAAGGTCTTTTCCAACTTCAAATTCTATGATATGGCTTGTTTATGTTCTTTTTCATTTTAGGAAATATTTAGAAGCCAATTTTAAAAAATAATTCTGTGATCCCAAAGGATAAAGAAAAGAAACCAAGTTAACTTTATAATTAATTCAATTCCACTAATGACAAATTTTATTGAAATACTGAACCAGGAAGGAAGGAAAAAAAGTATTTATTAAGCACCTCTATGTATGAGGCATTATATTAAGTGCTTTACAAACATAATTTCTTTTCAGATAAAAGTTAATTAGCATTCTTCTGGCCTTTTCTATATCACCTTATTTATAATATATTTGATTTAAGTAACCTGGGAAGGAGGACTTAATATTCTTTCAAGTATTCACTTTCATAACAATAAAGCTCTTTGATTCTATAAATTTTTCTATCTTAACTCTTATATCCTTCAACTGATATCAGTAACAGTTGATTCCAGTTTTCTAATTAATAATATTCCATCCCGAGCATTTAAAGTATGAATTTCCAGTGCCTTATTACACAAAATAATATTTAATAATTTTTAGTAACTTAAAGGCTGATTTAAGTACTTCTCAGTCTATAAAGTTTTGTCATATTTGAAGTAGCCTTGTTCTTAAAATGAAAGTTTGAACAAATATTTTACAAGGTCAATTTCAATTCTCCATTATTTATTGAAGATGTTTTTAATTTCAGGAAGTGGGAAGGTACTTCTCACAATGAACCTTTCAATTTTAAATCCTGCTTAAAGTTTAAAAGCAATTTATTTGATTTTTACTTATAGGAATGAATGATTCAATAATATTGCTATATTTTATATTTCCCTTTAAAAACTAATACCAAAATTGAACTAAATTTTTAATAATTATTTCTCATCTTCAAAATTTATAATTCCCCATTTAGCTGTACTTCAGGCTTATTCTATAGCTTTGTTCATACTTTGTGTGAAAGTCTAAAAAAATCAATAAGGAGAAATAAACTTATCAATTAAATAAACATATCAATATAAAAAGAAGTAATCTCTTACAACTAAAACAAAACAAAACAAAACAAACAAAAAAAACACCCCCACAAAAAACAAGTGTTCTCATTTGGGCAAAACAAACACAAAACCCCTACAGGTTTATTTTTGTTTTGTAGCATTAAGCTAAGAATGTTAGCATTAACTGCCTGATGTTCAGATAGTGAGAGCACTTGTATTGTAATTCTTTTGCAGCTTATATACATAAGCAAAGGAAGGCTTTCTAAGGGTCTTTAGTATATTCTATTCTAGTGCCAAATTCATGTGACACAGCTGGATTCACATAGTATTGATTTAGTACAAGTATCTATATTCAACAAGCAGAATAGCCAAATATTTAATTATAATCAGACGCTGCCTGAAGAAAATTGAGATTTATACAGCCAAAAACCCTCATGATTTACATTGAATAAATAATGGGGGGGGGGGGCTGAAATGAAATTATAATACAGAATTTAGAAAAAGAGTAATTTTTCAGCTAACCTGTAGTTTATACAGTGGTGAGTATTAAGTCATTATAAAGAGTAAGAATACCAATTTAAGTTCACTGTTTATAAATTCCCCTTTATCCATTTTACTTAGCAATTTATGATACTCAGCATGCAATAGTATCACTTCACCTGAAAAGGCAACACTAAAAATAGGTCACAGCCTCAGAGGGAGGAGACAAACTGTGGAGAATAGTGCCATGAATCCAGCAGGAGTTCTAAGAAATGATGCAGCTAATGAGACAGCATGACTCCTGAGTACAGTGCTAGGAGTGAGGAATGTTCATTCTCTTTCTGCCATCCATTTCTGGGTGGCCTTGGGTGAGTCACTTAAATTGTAAGTAATTTGGATTTTCCAACAATTAGATAGTGGAATCAATATAGCCTATACAAGGGTGTTAACAATCTTGGGAAAATGTGTACTTCTGCATATATTACTTTCACTATCATTACGACCCAAGTCTTTGTAATTTTCTTTTAAATGATTTAACAATGCTTTATTTAATCTAAAATACATTGGTGTTAATTTCCTGTAAATGCTGTTTTGAGATGAATTCTGAGTTGTTTTCAAAAGAAAGTTAGTTTTAAAATGAAAAACAATGCTCAAACATGCTGAGGAGTGAAGAGGAATTTTGAAATTTTTATAGTCTAACACCCTAAATTTAGATGAAAAAAATGTAGAGCAAAAAGATTATGTAATTGGCTGCTAATTAGCAGCAGAAACAGAATTTTAACCCAGGTCTTCTGAGTCTGAGGATGATGCTGCTCCCATTATACCATGCTGCCTCCTACGGTCAGTTTCTTCTGTCTACTACAGAACATGAAAAATTTTTAAAAAGAATTTTGCCAGAATAATTGACTTAGCAGAGAAGCAGTATGACATAATGGATAGATAATCTTGGGGATCAGGAATCAATCAATAAGTATTTGTTGAGTACCTACTATGTTCAAGACACTGCTAGGTAGTAATAAAAGTGAAATCATTTCTATTTACAAGGAACTTAATTTGAGTGGGAAAGACACTAAAGATATATATAAGTATCTAAAAATATGAAGAGAGTAAATGCAAATGAACAAAAAGTAATTAAATACAAGTTAGGTTTGTGAGAGAGGACACTAGCAAGTAAAAGAACCTTTGTCTTGAAGGAAGATAGGAATCCTGCCAAGTAAAGGTAGTGCCAAAGCACAAAGGCAGAGAGATGGAGACACAAGAGACAAGGGAGATGGCATGCTATTGGGAGGAATATTCCATATGGTAAGAGAGAAAGACAGATCTCTGGATCACAAAATGTAAGTGGAGAGAGTAATGGGTTATGAAGATAGAAAGATAGATTAGAACAAAATTGTGAAAGCCTTTGAAAGCTAAGCAGAGGAGTTGATATTTAATTTTAGAGGTAACAGTAATCCAATGGAATTTTAGTAAATAGGGAAGTGAAACATATAGTCAAAATTGAATTTAAGGCAAATCATCGTAAAAACAGTGTAGAAGATATACTAAAGTAGAAAGAGACTGAAGCCAGGGAGCCCAAGTAGAAAGCCACTGAAATAATCTGATTAGAAGAGAAGAGGGCTCCAGATAATTGTTTTCGACATGTTAAGTTTGAACTGTTTTGGGGAGATCCAGTTTGAAATGATCTATAGGCAAATGGCTAAGTAGAAATGAAGACTGGATGAATGGGACTGAATATTAAGATTTAGGAGTCTTTGGCAGAGAGATGACAATTAAATTCATGAAAGCTGATGTCACCAAAAGAGAAATAGAAAAAAGATTTGCAGACTTAACGACACAACAGTGGGTAGCACCTATATTTTGATGGGGTGTGATCTGGATTGTAAGACAGGAAAGAGGACTGAAGAACCAAGAGAAAATGGTGTTATCAAAGTCCTGAGAGGAGTATTCTATTTAGGAGAAGAGGATATCCAATGCAGCAGACAGGTTGCAAAACATGAAGACTGATAAATGATTGTTGGTTTCTGGATTCAAAGCCTGCCTCTGATACATACTAAATGTATGGTCAAGACATTTAAACACTTTGTGTCTCATACAATTCTAAAGACTAGAATTACAGATTTATTTCCCATTTGCATTAATGGAAGGAGTTTCTCTCACCTATGAAATCACAAGAAAAGATGCCTCCCCCTCTCCCTGGCAAAAGTTCATATAATAATATATAATATAGGCAGTTTTAATCTTTTTTGTGTGTGATGGGACAATTCAACAGTTTGGAGAAACCTATTCTTAGAAGAATATTTTTAAAAATAAATTAACATGAGATTTCAAAAGAGCATATGCAGTTAACAAGTATTTTAAAAACACCTAAATTTGTGATGGAATAATATCTATACTTCTTTATTAATGCATTGAACAATAAGACGATAATTTTAAAATGCAGGTAAGTTGAAGGAACTAGTAACAAGAATAATTTTGAAGTAGTGATGAATGTAAGTAATATTTTGAGATCTCTGCCAAAAATGTGACATATGAAAATGTTTGTAATCTCTGTTGGTAACAAAGTCATAGATACAACTAATATTATTGCCATTTGTGTTTTATATTCATATTTGGAAGAAATGTCAAATTTCAGTCAGAGGTTAGAGAAAATAAAGATGTAATTTTCCCCTCCCAATCTCCTGAAAATTTCCCCTGAAGTCTATCCATGGATGTGAACCCTCAACTTTAATACTCCTGATGGAGAGTTTGTTCCCTAACCCATACCCAAATTCAGGCAGATTAAATCAACACTTAAGAATATAATTCTAAAGTAGCATCCAAAGACTATACTAAGATAAAGTCATTCAGACAAACATGTCTTCATATTTTAAAGAATAATGATCTTAGAGTTATGGTAGACAATAGTTTAGGATCTAGGTTAAGCTAAAGAACCATGAGAGAGATGAGAGGTAAACATAATAACAATTTACCTATAAATTAAGCTTCAAATACAAATTTAAAAAAAAAAAAAGATTTGTGAAGAAAAAGTGGTACATGAGTGAATGGTGAATATTTCTGTAAAACAAAGAAATACAAGCTGGATATCCTGAGAATGAAAATTTAAGAAGTAAAATGGTATTACAATATCATGGTCCTTTGTTTTGACTGGTTTAGTAGAATATCATATTTAATGTTTTCTTATGTATTATAGTTCAAATGAACTAAATATGCATAAATATAAGCATCTCAATCTTTTTTTTTCTTTTCTTTCTTTTTAAAAATGTTGGTTTTGGCTGAGGCCACAGTTACAACAGGAAATAAAAACTACATTACTCAGGAAGGAAGCTAATGAGTTCCCCCTCCCCCTAAATGCCATTAGACACTTCCTGAATAAATGAGAACCACATTAATTTAAAGAAAGAGGGTACTTGCATGAGCAACAAAAAACAGATTCTGTTCTACATTAAGACTTAAATCAACTTGAATAATAAAAGTTAGAGGTGGAAAGACCTATTAGTTCATCTTGTTTCTCTGTTGCTAATACTCTATTGCTTCTAATACTGTAATATGTGTATTCTTGAGTGCATTGTTAAATGACAAGCAATGGGACTTCACCATTTCCCCTTGAAGATAATTTCACAATATAATGCATTTCACTGTTGGAAAATTTTTTTCTGCTGTTCATTATTAAGGCTTTTCCCTTTAATTCCAATCCATTATACTGTGTTATGCTTGATAATGGATATGTACAAACAGATACATGTTCATGTTAGACCTCATATGTAAAAATATTTGTGGGGTAGATATATTTTATCTGTTCAAATTCACATCTCATGGTGAGGGGGGTAGCTAGGTAGAACAGTGGATGGAGTTCTAGATCTGGAGACAGAAAGACCTAAATTCAAATCTAGCTTCTATCACTTGTAAAAATTGAAATTTTAATAATTTCCACTGAAAAAAGTGAAAATACTTAGGAAATGAGAATTACATTTTCCCTCGATACTCCCCCTTTCATTTTTTTCAAAATAAGTAAAACTACTTCTTCAAATAAGTTAGAAGACCTGAGTCTAAATCCTAATTTAGACACTTACTAGCTATTTGGTCCTGGTCAAATCTGCCTGTTTTCTCAAATGTAAAATTGGGATAGCAATAGCATCTACCTTGCACAGTTGCTATGAGAATCAATGAAATAATCTTTGTTAAGTGCTTAGTAAAGGGCCCTGGTACATTGTATGGTAGATATATATATATGGCTATATAAATGTTTATTCCCTTCCCATACAATTTAATGGTTTTTAACAAAACTGAAGAAAATGAAGTCTCTCCCATAGTCTCTAGTTTAACTGTAAATGCACATCAGCCTATTTCCCCAATATCCAACTTTAAGAAACAACTATGCTAATATATTGTGATCCTGTCACATTACTAGCTATATAATCAAGACAAAGTAATCTCTTTGCTTGTTTCTTTATCTATAAAATGAGGTGGCTGGACTTGATGCTAACTGAATCTTTAGATTTAGATGGTGAGGATTCTAAGTAACCTTAGATATCACCTAGTCACACCTTTCTAATCCTCATATGCTATGAATCTATAAAGCTAGGTTACTGTGGAAAAATCTATTAGAAAGCATTTTATTTATTTGCTCAGTTTCAATCTTGCATTTAATTTCAATTATAATTATAGAGAGAATAAATATCATTCTGAGAAGAAATTTTACTAAAACTTTTAGGCTGGCAATATAATGCCCTTAGGGTTTGGAATTCAGTAAAAATAGATATATATAATCTACTCCAGTGAATTCTAATGTAGCATAATCATTGGGATAAAAATAATTCTTGCTTTGAGTGTTAGTCCAGCACTTGAATATGGCCAAAATATAGAAAGTGGAATGGACTACCAAAGTTAACAACTACTGACATTTATATGATGCTTTAGCTTTGCAACATTCTTCATATACATTGATCCATGTGATTCTTTTAACTACGTGGTAAATGCTATAGGTTTTATTGTCTTCATTTTACAAATGAGTAAATTGACTCTAAGAAAGGTTAAATTGGCTTGCCATGGATGACACAGCAAGTCAATTTTGGGGCAAAATTCAAATACAGATCTTCCTAACTCTGACATTCTGTCCACTATGCTATAACACTATCTAATGTTGTCAAATATTAAATCTCATCTATTATTAAGATCATTTCTTTCACAGAATGTGCCAGAAGAAAATAGTTTGGGGGGGCTCATATTTTCCCAAATATATTGTTTTCCTTTTCAAGTAGGACTTCAAACTCCTTGAAAATTCTAGACATGACATATTTCAATGACACTATAAATGGACTTTTATAAGGTAAGCATTATATAAAATGTGAGATTTATTGTTTAAGTGACAGAACTGTTTCAATTAAAAACTAGGTCTTTTACATAAAAATATCTACATCAGTCCTGAAATTTTAAGTTTAGAATTGTCTATGCCATGAAGAAAAACAGATGTCTTTTCAAAATGAGGAAATTGATCTAAATAAAATTGAATGTAGTCATTCTCTTTCCCCTCTCTCTTGTAATTCTCTTTTCTTCTTCTCTTCTACCTTCCTTTCTTTGGTCCCCTCTTCATTCCCCATGGAAATCTGTATTTCTGAGGAACTCTAACCCTCTCTACTCTTGGCAGATTCTATTTATCCTAGACAGAAGAGTCTATGTACCTTGAAGGTGCAGGGTAATATGACCCTGTCAACAAATCTCATAATCTTCCTGAGACTAAACAGGCTTACTGACTTCCTGTAATCTTGAGGTGGTCGAAGTTCAGTTTAACTGAGTCAAAACATTTTCTTCTTTATACTAATATGAAACTCTCTTACCTTTCTAATCCCTCTCTTTAAAATCTATTTCACTAGTTCACCTTCTCACTGTTCTGTTAAAATGGTTATTTTCTTATTAAATTCAATTCAACAAGTATTTATTCTAGATAGCTATCCATGGCAACTATTTTTCCCAACTCTACCCTAACCTTCTCTACATTGCCCTCTAATTTCCAGCTTACTTTTCCCTCTACTTCCCAAGAACTGTTTGCTCTATACCACTAATCATATTCCCTTTGCTTCATTCAAACAGCTCTTCCAAATGTTGTGCCTTTCCCCTCTCACATGAATCTTCAATTTCTTGCTCTGCATTGAAATGCCTACAAACATAGGTGGGTGCCTCAAATCTAAAAATTCCTTTCATTGAACCTTCTCCTAGTCAGCTGCTATAACATCTCTCTCTCCCTTTTGCTGACAAATGACTTGAAAAAAGTTTTGCTTCACTTTCTCATTACTTTGTTCTTAGTAACTTGCAATATGGCTTCCATTTTTACCATTGTACTGAATTTGTGCTTCAAAAAGTCACCAATTCAAGAAACAATCCATTTGCTTATTACTCCATTCTCATTCTAGATGCCTGAAACATATCCTTTCTCCTGTTTACCTAGATGAATCCCTAGCTTCCTACAAAGGACAGGCCAACTACCACCTGGGTACAGCCTTTCCTGTCCCTCTCCCATTATTAGTCCCTTCTTCTCCCTCTTGGAATGACTTTGCATTACTCTATATTTACTTTATTTACCGTGTATATATTATATCCTTCCAATAGAAAGTAAGTTCCTAGAGGGAGTAAATTGCTTCATTCTTGTATTGGCATTCCCAAAAGCTAGTACAATTTCTTATGCATATTAAGGGCTTAATAAATGTTAAGTTGAATTAAAATCTTTCTGTGAAACTCCTACCTTTCCCCTACCCTGGCATCTAAGCCTGATGCAAAGAAGACTAATTCCTCTTCTATATGACAGCCCTATACTTATCTGAAGATACTTCCCACTACCATATCTATCCAAGTCTTCTCTTCTCTGGAAGAAACATCTTCAGTCCTTCTAGGGTACAGAGATTCATCAGCATTATATTCACCTCATTCTCTTCATGCTAACTCCTACCTTAGTCTCAATGTAGGTTTAGACATCTAGAGCACATATCCTGCCTAGCAAACCTGAAAGTGGGTTTGGACTGCTGCTTTTGGGTTTGTTCTTTCCTGTTTTTAGAAGAAAGAAAAAATAGCTAACCTAAGATTGATATTTCCACACTTAAGAGTTGTGATTTTGACAGATTCTGAGTCATTGGGCTAGAGCCCAATGGAAGCAGGGAAAGAAAACCATACTAATATATCATGCTTTTTGGAGAGGTTAGCCATTGATTCATCCCAGCCCTTTTTATTACAGAAAGTTGTTTGGATAGTGCACAGCCAAGGTGAAATGTAAAATGCCTAATTAGCACTTCAGTAAGCCCTTTATGTCCTAAGGAAATATAAGCATCAGCCACTGAGCAGACTCTAAAAGCAGTTAACTAACAAGTTCCTGAGTACTTTCTAAATTTATTTTTTGCTAAATGAGTATTTGTGAGTCTTTTATGGTAGAATTTTATATTGAGTCTTTTAAATTTAGTTGTACATAGGAATAAACTACCTGGTCCATAAATGATTTATATTATACATTGAGTAGCTTTTATGATGCATTAATATACATAAACCTTAGATACCAGCCATAAGAAGGAATGGCAAAACTCCTGATTCTCACAATCTTTGCTCATTGATCCTCTAGTCCAGTGCCATAAGGTACTGAGTCAGGGGGTTTTGCCAGTTCCTCTCAGTAAAGGCCAGCTTCCCTAGGACTGAACTGTTCACACTGAAAGCTATGTACAAAATAGGGAATGACACTGGTTTCTCATAGTCAGACTTTAATCAAACTAAATTCTTCTGTTAAATATCTATCCTCATGACATATCCAGAGATAACTTTCTACTTCTGATTTCTTCTTAGTACAAGTCTGACTCAGCAATCACAAGAGGATACTCACATTTATAGTGGATCCTCAGAATTCACAAGATGATTTTTTTTTTAATATTGAGAGATGGTAGGAAGGAGAGAAGAAAGAGACTGGACAGTGTTCTCCTGAAGCTTTCCATTAGTCATAAGAGGTCTCAAAATGAATGGGTTTCCTTGAATTTACATCACTGAATCTCAATCTAGTGATGACACATACAGGAGTGGAAGGAGTTGGACTGAGATAAAAATGGAACTAAATAACACTAATAAATGTTAAAATGATTTTTATGGAAAAACTGCTTAGAAAACTTAATTAGATTTTTTCCTACTTAGTATTGCCCAATTTGGCCAATCAATACACATTTATTAAGCACCAGGGATACAAAAATAAAAGTGAAATATTCCTTTGTGCTTAAAGAGTTCCATTCTAAATGAGGGGAATGACAGAGACACATAAAAGTATGCACATAATATATCCAAAATAAATAAAAAGTAATTTAGGGGAGGGAATGAAAGAGGAATTTAGCTATCTTGAAGGAAACCTTCAGCTCTACTTTCATTTTGTGATTACTGTGGTGGGGTTTTGTTGTTTTTGTTTATAAAACTCCTCTATGTTGTCCTTTCCTTGTTGCCCTTTCACCATAAAACTCCAGACCAAACTAATGGTTAGGGGAAAATAAGGTAATATCAGACTTCAAATCAAGTTTCAAGATATGTAAGAGATCATTTGTATGTTTCTTATGACTTGTTAAGCCTTGTACCATATATGATTACAACAAAATAGAATAAACAAAGTATCTTCTTAGAAATTAAAGTACTTAAGATTTTTAAGCATTCTTACATGGCTGTGAGCAAGTTACAGAAGCAAACTTCAAACCAATAACAGACTTTTACTTCATGTTCTTTCAGACGCTTAACTCCTGAATCAATTTATCTTTTATTAAAACACAACTTAGCTTCATTAACTAAAATTATTGTTTTGATGAATTCTTAATATCAATATGTATTATGATAGAAGTAAAAGGCTATTTTATATACATAGATTCCCCATATCAATAATATGTCTCTTATTTTAAATGATCACAGGACTATAAAGTCATTATATCGACTGTTAGTCAAACAGGTTTTTCTCAAAGTAAATAGGCAGACATAATTATTTTCTGTTTCACAGGAAAGGCTGGAAACTTAATGGTGAACATAATACATGATGCTTTGAATGAGAGATACCAAACACACCACCCACAACACTCCTAACTGTAGCCTGAACCAAATTAAAATGAAACAGAAATATTGAACAAAATAAAGAAAAAATAGAATATGGATAATGTTAATATGTGGTTTTCCATATTCGTATGTGGCCCAGAGGGATTCTTATTATGATTTAATGGCACTTGTTTCTAGTTGGGTTTGATATCATTGCTTTAGTTATTAGGTATATGATTAATTAGAATATGGATTCTACCCCTACTTTTTTAAGGCCAACCCACATAAATTTTGTCATGAGAAAAGATAGTAAAATTGGCATAAACAATTTATCTTCATTTCCCCCCACAAACATTAATGATTCCAAGGTACACAATACCTTAGTTATATGCAGTCAGTGCCATAGGAGTAACTGGACAAGAAATAGAGGCATTAAAATATTCTTGGCTTCTTCACAGTTGCTTCAAGTATAAAATAATTATGCTAAGTTTCCAGTAGTAATAATCATATGGTTTCTATATAATCCACTGCCCTTTAAAGCCCATAAAAATCTCTTTTTAAGACTCTGTAAATTTACATCTGCATTCCTTGTTCTGTGTATAAATTTCAAAGAATGAATCTAGAAATAGTGGCCACAGTTTTGAGCTTTCCTTAGCAGAGTAAAGGGTAAAAATTACTTAAAGGCACCTGAAAAAGATTTCAGGTTGTATAATTGGGTAACATGGTGGTTTATATGTGTGAAACATTCCTATTAGTATCTTCCCTATTGTCAATCTATTGTTTTGGGGAGCTAATCAGAAAATATTGTATTTTTATGTTTTCAATCAATGGGTTAAAAATCCACTTAAATTCTTCAACTAGAAAGCTTTTAAATGGGTAAGAAAATTCTATTTCCAAGTTATGTGGAATGGAATGGAAAAACATTTAAGTTTTGTTTTGTTTTGTTTTTTTAAGCCCAAGCATTGTGCTAAGTGCTAAGAATACAAATAATAAAGCCTGACATTCATTCCCTGCTTTTAGAATTCATTCTCTAATTAGGAGATACATATAAACATATAAAAGCGTTTTAGCAGCTAGACCAAAGATAAGGTTTAGAGGTCCCTAAATTGCATTGTTAGAAAAATCAGTGAGATCTGAGCAGGTGGGATAAAGTGGGGGATAGCTGGAGAACAAAAGGACTCTCTTAGAGGGTTCTGATGTGCTCTACCTTCTAGTGCCCTGTGCTAGTCTCAGCATGGGACAATTGAGGTACAGAGAATTCATTAGCTTTTATTCTTGATAGACTTACCTTTTTTTTTTTCCCCCAGCAACAAAAGCTTAAGTTTTTCAATATCTTGCAAACTATGATGATTTCATACTATTTTAGTCAAAATATCAAGTAATATGTTACATATATATACACATATACACACATGTATATTTGAGAAAAGGTTTATTGTTAATGACACAAGATGTAAATCAATATTCCAAATAATCTTGATGGTAGCTGACAAAAAGGTCACGCTAGAAGTGCTCACTTTTTCTATAAGTTTATTGGTTGCTTGCACTCATGACAGATTATTTATATTGTCTTGCTATATTTTCTTTGGGGGAAGGGGAATGGAGGGGAACAGGAATTTTTTTAAGCTAGTTGCTCATTTTATGAGGTTTATATTAAAATATAAATATAAATAAATAAATAAGAGACAGTCTGCCATAGGAAGTGGTTGGAGAGCTAGCCTTGAAGCCAGGTAGACTGGGATTATATAGCCCTATTGCTGACACAAGCTATCTGAGCTTGGGTAAATCACTAATCCAGCCAGTGCTCTAAGCAACTAAGTTGCATAGACGGTGCCAACATGCATTAGTAGAGGGATTTTATGGTTTGGGAACTCTCTCTATCTGTGAAATGATAAGTATGTGTTTCCTATCCTTAGGTAAAACTAAATAATATAATATACAAATAATTTAACAAGGTACACATAAACTACAATGTTTTCCAATACAAGGAATACAAATAAATAAGGAAACCTCTATCTCTCCTTTTAAACTTTTAACCTACCACTCTTATCCCAGGATACCTCAAATACTGTAGCTGATAAGAGACCAACTGATATGTGTGTCAGTCAACTAACAAAGCTTAATTTCTCTTTTAAATTAAAAAAAAATATGTTTAAAAATTCTCATATTTTCTTGTCACACGCCAATGGATAGACTTGTGGCACTCAGTTCAGGGACCACTGTCCTAAAGCATGCATATGATTTGATCTGTGGGGTTAAACAAGGCACTCACAAAAGAGCTAAGGAAGTCACAGATCTTTAAAAATAGTGATTTCAATAAACAATTCCTTTCTGACATGCTTACTTTCTTTTAATTATGAGGAAGTAAAACTATGAGCATATTTTTAAAAAAAGAGACATCCTACAACAGTTAAGTTTTTCTTAATATCCAATCCTTAAAGTTTAAAATCTAAAAATTCATGTCGTTGTCTTTGGTATCTGATAGATTATTATTTCTAATGAAAGTAACATTTACTACACAGTTAGATGAAACTGATATCAACTTGGAAGTGATTGAAGAAGTACCTGCTTATTTGATCTATGACATAAGTTCCTTTTGCAGGTGGTTTAGTTTTAAAATAATTACTGAAATAGTTTCCTTCTCTTATGTTTCAGAATCTTCACCTCATATAATTCCTAAATGAGAAAGAAGAAATGTTTTCTTCTGTTAAATTCTAACTGGAAAATCTACTATTTTTTTAAAGCTATAAATTTTTGACCTAGGATTACAATGTCAAGAGAAATAGGGCTGTGTAAGATTCTAAAAACGTTTCAGAAGTTTATACTAATTTTAGGAATCCAGAGACAAAGAGATTTTTCAAATTTTCAGTGATAATGAATTTTTATCTTGACATCATAATGTGAAAGAAAATCTATAGGCAATAGGTTACAAATATTACTAGGAATATGACCAATTTTGTGCCCAGATGGGCTGAAAATTATCCCAGTACTAAATATGATGAAGTAGTTCCTGCATATCTACAAAACAGTTGCTATTACTATAACTCAAATATAAACATGAAATGATTCTGAAAATCTATTAATTGCCTACTTTTATTGATTACTTTGTTTGAATATTTATTGTATGTTTTTAAGACAGAACTCTCCCCATCTCACATGGAAGTGCAGTGGCTACTCAAGGATGATTCCTTGCCACTTCACTGCTTCTTAGAAAACCTGGCAATCCTTCCCCTTTCTTTGCGGGGTTTGTAATACTGATGATGAAACTTTGTGTGGAAACCTAATGATCAGCATAGTCTCCTACACCTCCGAACTCACTAGCTCAAGAGATTCTTTCTGAGAGACGATATTACAGTTAAGTGCCATCACATCCAGCTGGGACCACTTACGACACTATGCTTTTCAATCCATTCACCAAAAGTTAGGCAAAAAAAAGTAACTGGTTCTTCTTTCCCTAATATATTAAGTGATGCTTTTGAAAGGAATATCTTTATTTCTTTGAAAGCATTTTAAAATCTAGTTAAATTATACTCAAAGTAATCAGATATTAATCTATATTACTGAATTTCTATGATGTCCATACCATTTTCTCTACTTTTACTTATTTTGCATAAACAGAATAATGTTAATATGTAGCTCCTCCAAAAAGGTTGGCATTAGATATCATCTACTATAATATAATAAATTGGACTAATGTTCTAGAATTCATTCAAAATTGACTCTATTTTGCACAGAATTGGAGTTGGCATATCTCCTCCATTTTCCAGCACATAAATAGATTTTGTTTGTGGGAAAATTTCTATCAGAACACAAAGTCTGATATAAATTTCTTTTTGGTTGAATTTGGGGACACTATCAGAAAGTATAAATATGGAACATGAAAAAAATCACATAATAATAATAATGCTCTATACTAAACAATGTGCAAAATAATTACTATTTCATTTTAATTGTTTAAATTGCTCTTATCTCCAATCTCTAATGATAAAATAGATTAGAGGCTGAAACTGGGATTTAGTTAAATAGTCAAGTCAATGATGCCAGGCACTATGCTAAATGTTAGAGATACAAATAAAAGACAAAACATCTCTGGGGCAGCTAGGTGGCGCAGTGGATAGAGCACCAGCCCTGAAATCAGGAAAACCTGGTCTCAAGACACTTAACATTCCCTCGCTGTGTGACCCTGGACAAGTCACTTAACCTCAATTGCCTCCACAACAGCCCCCCCCCCCCCAAAAAAAGACAAAACATCTCGGCTCTCATAAAGTTCACATTCTAAGCGATGAGACAACATGCAAACTCCTATGCATATAAAAGATAGAATGGGGATAATTTCAAAAGGAAGACATTAATATTAAGGGGAAACTAGAAAGTTTTCTTGTTGAAGCTGATTTTAAGAAAGACAGGGAATTCAGGAAGCAAGGACTAGAAGGGAAAACATCCAGATATTGGGGACCACCAATGACAAGGCACAATAGAGATGTAGTTTTGTTTGCATCCAATGAGAAGACAATAATTACTGGATTGTAAAGTACATTAGAGGGGAGCAAAGAATAGGAAGATGGGAAATTTGAAATAAACCAGATTAAGGCTTCAAAAAACAAAAGAGAAGATTTTATATTTGATACTAGAGACAAGGGGGAGCCACTGGGACTTAGTGAGCAAAGGACTGACATGGTCAGACTGTTCTTTAGGAAGATCACTTTGATAGTTGAATGGAAGACGGATTAGAGTGGAGAAAGAATTGAGACAGGGAGACCAACCAGCAGATTGTGTACCATAGATGATGGCAGGGTCAGAAAAGAGAAGGGAGAGTCCATGAAGAGGAGAGATCTTTTGAAAATAAAGTCAACAGGCCTTGACAACAGATTGGATGTGAAGAATGAGAAAGTATGGAGTCGAGGACAAGTAGATTTTAAGCCTGAGGGACTGGGAGGACAGAGGCACTATCATCAGTACCAGGCAAATTAAGGAGAGATTTTTGACAAACGATAATGAATTCAGTTCTGGACATTTTAGTTATCTACAGAACACAATTCTAGATTTCCAATGGGAGGTTAGAGGTTAGAAACTGGATAAATAGATCTGGTAATCATCTGCATTAAGATGAAATCCATAGGAGCTGATGATCTTTTCAAGTCAAATAATATAGAGGGAAAAGAGAATATGCTCCAAAACAAGAGCCTGAAGAAACAGCAATAGTTAGTGGGGAAAGTCTGGATAAAGATCCAACAAAATCTACTTTGCAGTTTATAGTGTTAAAAGCCCTGCCTAGAGCCTTGAGATGTTAAGTGATAAAGAGTGGTCAAACAGAAAGCAAATCCCCAAGAAATGTGTCGTGAAAACGTAGAGAGAAGAATTAAGGAATAAGATGATCAAAAATGTCAGACTGCAGAAAACTAAAGAAGGGGAAGATTGAGAAAAAGGTCATTAGATCTGACAATTAGAAAATCTTAAGTCACTTTGAAGAAAGCAGTAATGAGGTCAGATATCTCAGGAGGTACAGGGAGTTAAGAAGAGTCAGAGAAAAGGAAGCAGAAGTATGTTTTACAGATGTCCTTTTCAAGGAGTTTAGTCATGGAAGTGGTGGCAGAAAGGACAATAGCTAATGGGGAGGAACAGTTAAAGTAAGTATTATTTGAGGATGATGGAAGACATTGGCATGGTTGTAGGCAGCAGAAAAGCAGCCAGCAGACAGGAGGAGTTTAAAACTTAGGAAGGGAGATGGAGATGATGTGATGAAATGGGATCACATGTACATGTAGAAGGATAGGTCTTGGCAAAGAAATGGGCCACCTCTTTTTGTGAGACCTGGATGATTAATAGAAGCAACTTCTAGAAGAAAAATGCAGGTCTGCTCATGCAGGTCAGCATCTACTCTGCAATTTTAGTTTTAAAAGTCATACCTAGAGCCCTGAGATGTTAAGTGATTTACAGAAATTACATAGCCAGTTTGTGTCAAAGACCTTGAATCCAGAGCTTTCTGGCCTTAATGTAGTCTATTCATTACACCAAACTTATATATATATATATATATATATATGTATATTTCACTAGCTGAAAGGCTAATTAAATTTAACTATATGACTATATTTTCAAAAGTAACAAAGTATTCAAACTACTCTTTTAGGGACTTTTATATAATTTCATAGTTCAGAAACTGGATAAATATGATAAAGAAAGGGACATTAATATCAATGATTAGTACTCAGAAAGATTAGTCAGTAGGATTTTTAAAAAACATATAGCACTTGTGTTTCCTTAAGACAGTTTTTTGTTTTTGTTTTTGTTTTTTTGCTGAGGTAATTGGATTAAATGACTTGCCCAGGGTCACACAGCTAGGAAGTGTCTGAGACCACATTTGAGCTCAGGTCCTCCTGACTTCAGAGCTAGTGCTCTATTCACTGTGCCACTTAGCTGCCCAAAGACACAGTTCTTAAGACACTGTTCCATGATAATCTACTTGTATTATACCTAAAGTTATATTGAGCAGGAAGAGAAACCCCCTTGAATATAAGAGTTGAATATAAACCATCCAAGCATTCCCAAGTTATGTCCTTCTCTCATCAAGGGGCTAGAAGTGGCTATCTGGACTCTATTTAGAGGAGTTAGATAGTCTTTAGATCCTTACTATGACAAGGCCACCTGGCAATGGATATAGTAGATGGTTGGTTATAGTGGAGAACAGGCCTGAGGATGAAGCTTGGAAGAGAAACTGAATTAATGATATTGATTCACTTTAGAGATAAAAGAAAGAAATACTGTGTTTTGCTCACAAGGGTTTTCACAATTCTTTTCAGAAAGTGTACGGCTGAGCTGTGAAAAGCGACAAAAGGACAGCCAGAAAGATGCAAACTGCCTCTCATTTTCCAGATTAATTTATTTTAAGAAGACAGATTATATTATAAAAGAACAATTCCTTATATATTAGGTTCTGAAAGAGTCTGGGGAAAGGGGAGAGGGATGGAAAGGAGAGAAGCTGGGAAGAAGAAATAATCCAGAGTGCAAAAGTCCTTAGAAAGATTAGGTACACAGAAAGTAAGATTTAAGTTCTAGTGTCAATATTTGAATAGGTGGTGGGCAACATATAATACAGAAGTATATCAGAAAGTTAAAAGCTGGGCAGCTAGGTGGTGAAGTGAATAGAGCACCAGCCTTGAAATCAGGAGGACTTGAGTTCAAATTTGGCTTTAGACACTTAACATTTCCTAGCTATGTGATCTTGGGCAAGTCATGTAACCGCAATTGCCACAGCAAAAAAAAAAAGTTAGAAGCTCATGTTTGAGTTGTAAATGTTTTCTCAATAATATTATTGCGCTAGTGGTTATATTTATTTACTTTTGTTAATACTTAATTACAAAGTATGTTCTGTTAACAAAGAGTAAACTCTGACTTACATATATTCAGGGACTCATACATATAATTGCCCACTTGTTCTCTTCCTCCACCTCAGGAATTTTTGATGACACTGCAATTAGAACCCTCAACTCAACTCTAAAAATTTGCAACTTTTTAAAAGTTTCAGAAACACAGGACAGTAGTATAAGGAAAATAGCAACTGATAAAGATTGTGTCAGGGAAAAACTCTAAAGAAAAATCACCTGTTCTACCCTTTAAAAGTTCTCATCTACACTGCTTATTTTTTTCAGTTCCTCTTTATTATAATTAATTTCACCAATAAAATTCATTTTAATTAATCATTCTCACTGAAAAATATAAATGTTTCTAGTAGATTAGGTGATTAAGCCATTCACAAGTTAGTGTTTACACTAATGAAATAAGAATTTTGAAAATGTCACCTAAAATAGTGTTCAGTGAATACTTAGTTAATATTAAAAAAGAAAATAATACCAATATCACCAGAGGTGGTGAAAAGTATACATCCTTTAAGATTTACATTTTAATTTTTAATGATGAATAAAAAAGTGTTAGCTTGGATACTCCAAGAACTGGAAAGATATAAAAATGGCTCTGAGGGGGGCATATCTGGTTTCTTCAGTCAGAATAGTAGCAGTAGGAAAAGATCAGAAAAAAAAAGGCACATCAAGGCCATAACAAGACTTCTCTGAGTACTGCATTAGTTTTCTCCTTTGAGAGGTGGCCCTCAACTAGTTGAACACAGGACTAACGAAGAAAACATTTAGCTAAGCCTGAAGCAACAGCAAAAACTAACATATCTTTTGTTGTTGCTATTTGTTTTTGTTTTTCCCAGAGAAATCCAGAAAAGTGCAATTGCAAAGTGCTGTATGGTGACATAAAATAAAACACATGACCTTTCAGGACGTTTGGACATTGGTACCATGCGGATTTCTTTTCTTGACTATGTTCATTGTTAGATGAACTGACACTTCTAAAACAAAATTCTGCACAAGATTAAGAGAAACAAACCTAGAGCATATAGATAGTGTGTCTTGCCTACATAGGTTTGTTGTTGTTATTTAAAGAAGACAGTAACCGTTATACAGTGATCATTTGTATAATTGTCCAACTGCCTTGCAAAGAAAGTAAATAATTACAAGGTCCAGCATAAAGAGGAATTAGAAAATAAACAGTACTTCTAAATTGTCTGAAGCATGGGAAAGTATGGGATTGAAATACCTATTTTATTTTGCAACTTGGAGGAAAACTAGGTTGTCTGTTTGGCTTTTGAGGGACTTTCTTCCCTCCTTCCCCCTCTCCCTTCATAAAAGAGATATATAATTTTAAAAGATGGGCCGATGGCATATTGAGAAAGATAACCAAGAGTATATAACCCATGTACTACACTGACACATTTATGATGTCTGTAAAATAAAGGTGGCTTCCAATTAGTTACATTACTGTTCTGTGGTATGTTTATAGGAAAATATAGATAAGTTGAACAAGATTGGCAGGCAGAGATGGGTTGTAGCATGCATCATTAGAAGGTATTCTTACACAATGAGGTCACAGATCCTTTTGACCTTTCAAGTTTCTCTTTTATAAAATGAGTTTAGATTAAAGATCATTTGAGTTCCTTCCAACTCTAAAATGATCTTTGATATTGTTAATATTTTAATGCTAAATCATTAGTTAAATCTATCTAAGGTAATGTAGAAGAAAGAACACTTGAAAGGAAATCTGGCAAGTAAGGTTCTTCAACAAGCAGTCCCATTAATTACCTTAATCTCTCAGGTTAATTATCAAATAAGATGTTGGACTACATTACTATTTTCCAACTGTCAATTTATAGCAAATGTCTTTACTAAGGATTGTTTTCTTTTTAGTCAACAAAAGTTTGGCTACCAGTAGGTTTTACTTATGCAAATATGCAAAGAAATTTTAAAAAACAAAAAATTTTCCTGAATCTTTTCTCCTCCTACCACTGGCTCTGTCCTCTTTAGTTCCTAGTTTTTACTCATTGAACTGATAATAACCAATGAATTTATGGAGAGAAGAGTAGTCCATGACAGAGAATTGAAGTATTTAACTGGTTGACAACATTATCCAAGCTCAAAAATACTGAATTCAATGAACATTCTAGGAATCTAAGGGTAATGTATTCTACAGTAGTACTTCACAATCTATTAAGAAATTTACCAGTTAAATACCAGATCACTTTATCTGTGAAAGATATTTTAATAATCTCAATTCAAAAAATAAAAATGTCTCAGAAATGAGAATTAAATTTTGCGTGTATACCTCCACTTTCATTTTTCCAAAATGAAATCTATGAATCAGGGAAGAATATCCAAGTTCAAATGCAACCTCAGACCCTTAGCAGCTGTGGAACCCTGGGTATGTCAAGTAAGCTTTCTGCCTTAGTTTTCTCAATTGTAACAATAATAACACCTACACCCCAGAGTTGTGAGGATCAAATGAGATAATATTTGCAAAGTATTTCATGTAATGCCTCACATGAAATAATTACTTAATAAATGTTTATTCTCCTTCCTTCTCCATATCAATGGTAATCTTATGAAATAGCATCCCTCAAAGATCTCATTCCATAAATCATTCCCACTTTGACATCTTGCATTTGCAATCTCCCTCCTATTGACCAATATTCTGCCCTCTTCTCCATCCCCCAATCCCATGTAAAAGTAGCTTTGCTAAACCCTACTATTTTTTCAAGCTATAGTTCGACTTCTCTTTCCTTGCTGAAATTCCTGAATAGTTATGAGTTATTATTTCTGCTTCTTCCTCATTCTTAACCCCCTTAAATATTTTTATTAAAAATCATTTTTACAAAATCACCAATGATAATACAATTAACACACACACACATCCCTTCTTTCTTTTTTAACCCATTCCCAGTATGTGTAGGATTTCAGAACTACTTCCTTCCCCATCTAATTCCTCTGTCAGTTCTTACTCTTGCACCTTATTTGTAAAGAAAAATAACTGTTTTTAACCTTTCCCTATATAGTTATGCTTTTTAGAATCATATCATACTCAGCTCTACCTCAATATTTCTTACGGACTACCTTTTTCCCCCCTGAGGCAACTGGGGTTAAGTGATTTGCTCAAGGTCACACAGCTACAAAGCATGTTTGAGACCAGATTTGAACTCAGGTCCTACTGATTTCAGGGCTGGTGCTCTATCCACTGCAGCACCTAGTTGTTCCTGGACTACGTAATTATTAATTACAATCTTGGACATATGGTTTATATTTCTACCTATAAAACAAATAGTTTGTCCTTACTGAGTCCTTTGAAATTAGTCTTTGATGTTGGCTCTCACATGTCAAATTTCCTATTGAATTCAGGTTTACTTACAACAAAAATCCTGAAAATCTGACTGTTCAACAAATGTCAATTGAGTGTGACAACTGGAGTGAAGATCTCTCAGGACTATAGATTAAATTAAACAAAGCCTGAGGGCCTAAGTTCCAGTTTCCGGGGTGGAAGGGAAAGTAGAAAGTAGTCTGATTTTTAAGTTGTCAACATTCCAGTTCCTAAATAAGGAAAGTAAAGCATATATAACCAATTAGAATGTATGTTAAGGAAAAGAGGGGTGGGCTTGGGACTTTCTTTGTTCTGGACTGTATAAAATTCACAGGAATGTACTGGACAGAGGCTCTCCCAACTTTGGACTACTTATTTGATCCATTGTGGGACCGCCTGGTACTCATGAGTTCCTAAATAAAGCCTTTCTTTGTTCTATACCTTGAGATGCCTCTTAAGTATTGATTGTTCAGATGAGGGCCTGAATATCCCACACAGATTTGGGGGCTCGTCCGGGATCCAAGGGATTCTTTGGAGAGGCTGCAGGGGGGTCTCAGATCAGCAGCAGATGTGCCCCGGACAATTTTGTGCAAGGGCCGCTGGTTCTGAGATATTTCGCTCCTCCTGGGGAATCTAACGGCCCAAGGCAGGGGAACTCAGTATAGAATAAAGGGAAAGTGAAGAAAGAGAGGAAAGGTCCTGGTGCTGGCCACGACCCAAAAAAACTGCACTTGTGGCTCCAGGTAAGCACTCGAGGTGGTCTAGAGGCCTACTGGGGAGGGAGAAATTAGCTCTCTAAATTTTGAAAGGACTGCTTTGACCTAAAAGTTATCTTAGACATCTTGAGAGAGTTCTGGGGGGGAGAGAGGGGGAGTTGTTTGGTGACAGGGTAATCTACACCAGTATAGGAAGGAAACATGGGGAAATCGCAGTCCAAAGGAAGAAATGAGGACCAGGACAAGGATCAGGGAATCCCAATCAATAGTCCTTTAGGGAGTCAATTGCAGGATTGGGATAAGATCCCAAAGTACAGAGGGAAGAGACAAAAGAAATTAATCAAGTTTGGTTGTTTTATTTGGGGCAGCCAAGATTTGGGAGGGGGAATAATTTGGCCTAAATATGTCTCCTCTAAGGATTGGGTGTGCCAGCAGCTAAATTTATATGTAAATGGAAAAGATCCTATTTAACCTGGAGGAGTCAGTTTACTCTAATGTCTGGCTTGATGGGGATGCTAAAGTTTTTCTTAATCTGCCAAGGGAATCATGGCCTGAAGACAAAGAGACTAAAGTACAAAAAGGGAAACAAGATTGGGACCCTTTGGATGCCCTTCCCCCTCCCTATATTCCACCCCCAATACAGGCCCAGCCAGCCAAACAGGTTCAGCCTGCAGAGGGGGTGGTCTCTGGTGAGCAAGTAGGGGAGGGGCCTCATGCTCCTTTGTTGAAAGAATTGAGTCAGTTAGAGAGGGATGTTCAGAATATTCCCTTTGTGGAAGTGCTATACAGGATATGTTTCCCCTAAGGGAGGCTCAATTGGGAGGAGCCTAGGGTGGTATCAGGTTTGTAAATGTGCCCTTATCAGGAAATGAGGTTAGGGCATTTAAGAAAGAACTGGTTTCGATTGTGGAAGACTCAGTTGGAGCATTAAAGCAGTTAGATCAATTCTTGGGCCCCAATCTCTATACTTGGTCAGAATTAATGTATATACTATCCATATTGTTTACCCCCAAGAAGAGATGTTTGATTCTGGCAGGTGCTATGGGGGAGTGAGAAAGACTACATCCAGCTGGGAATGAAGGGACAATCCCAGAAGATCAGAAATACCCAGTGAATGATCCAGGATGGGACAATAACAATCAGGCTCACAGGCAGAATATGAGGGATCTGAGAGAATTAATAATTATAGGTATAAGAGATGCTTTTCCAAAGAGACAAAATATAAATAAAGCACTGGGCATTACTCAAGAAAAGGATGAATCTCCAGCAAAATATTTAGAGAGGCTTAGAGAGGGAATGAGAAAGTATTCAGGAGTAGACCCTGATAGCCCAGAGAATGAACAGATGTTAAAAATACAATTCGTGTCCAATTCGTGGCTGCACATAAATAAGAAAATACAGAAAATTGAGGGGTGGATATAGTCACCTCTAGAAACTATCCTAGAGGAGGCTACTAAAATTTATGTGAGAAGGGATGAGAAGAGAGAGAAGGATAAAGAAAGACAGAGAAGAGAGTGGAAAAACCAACAGGAGTTAAGGGAGAGAAAGAGAAATAGGATAATGATTCAGCAGATTCATGAAATCTGGAATTCATGCTTGGCGAAGAAAGGGTATAAAGAGCCTAGAGGGGACTGGGGGCCTGTGAGAAGTCTACAAAGATGGGGCGAACAGAGAAATTTAAGTTCAGGATGTTGGACTTGTGGGAAAGGGGGACATTTTTCCAGAAAATGTCCAACAAAGAAGGAAGAGGAGCAAGTGGTCTCCCTGATGGAACTTGAGGATTAGGAGGGTCAGGGGCTCATTGACAAGTCCCATCCAGAGCCCTTGATAAACTTAAGGGTGGGCCCATCTAAGAAGGAGTGATGTTCTTAATGGATTTGGGAGCTGCTAGGACTTTAGTCATACAGATACCAAAGGGAATGAAATTACCAACTAGGACTTTAGTGGTGTCTGGAGTTAAGGGAGAGAATTTTACAATTCCCATGCCTGAAGTAATGCCTATCGAATATGATGGCATGGAAATAATTGGACAGTTACTGGTGATACAGGAGGCTGGGGGTAAATCTGTTGGGGCAAGATTTAATTACGAGGTTATCTATTAGTCTTGTGATTAAAGGTTCCCTATTGATACTTGTACATAAGTCTTAAAAGAAGCAGATAGGGACCAGATTGACCCCCAAGTGTGGGCTAGACCGGAAAATTCAAGTCGTCTGGCAATGGCTCCCATTAGGGTGACTTAGAGATTCATCACCCATTGTTCAGGTACGACAGTATCCCATTTCTTTGGAAGGTAGGAAGGGACTTCAACCAGTTATAAAAAGGTTATTAGAAACCAATTTAATTGAACCCTGTATTTCACCATACAACACTCCTATTTTGTCAGTAAGAAAGAAGGATGGTACCTACAGAATGGTACAAGATCTGAGGGAAATTAACAAGATAGTTTTTCCCTCATATCCGGTGGTCCCAGACCCTTATACCATATAGGGAAGAATACCTGAAGAGAGTTCCTGGTTCAGTGTGGTAGATTTAAAATCATCCACATATTGCAATATTCTAGCCCTCCCATCCGAGCTTACAAAATCTTCCAATATTTGTTCCAAAACTTGCCCAAATTAGGGGACTCTGTATAACCCTGAGGGAGCTGCCCTCTGGCAATGGAATGTAGAAATCTCTTCTCCTTTGAGTGGGAGGATCCAGATAGGGACTACCATTGGAATGTGCTCCCTCAGGGTTATACAGAGTCCCCTAATTTGGGCAAGTTTTGGAACAAATATTGGAAGATTTTGTATGCTCAGATGGGAGGGCTAGAATATTGCAATATGTGGATGATTTACTTGTAACAGGGAATAAGAGAGATTGTGTAGCACGAACCACCATCGAATTACTCAATTTCCTGGGCCAGAAGGGACTAAGAGTGTCTCAGGAAAAGCTACAGTTTGCAAAGCAGGAAGTAAAATATTTAGGGCATTTGATTAGTAAAGGATGGAAGAGATTAGATTCAACTCAAATTGAGGGGATACTCCAAAACCTAAGATGAAGAGAGAGCTTAGGAAATTTTTAGGGTTAGTAGGCTATTGTAGGAATTGGATTAATGAATATGCACTGTTAACTAAGTCACTATATGCATGTCTGTTGGAAGAGAAATCTGATCTGATTGATTGGAATTCTGAGGCACAAGAGGATTTTGAGAATTTGAGGAAGGCTCTAGCATCACACCTAGTATTAATGTTGCCATCCTTGGAAAAGCCATTTCATGTATTCATTAATACTGAGAAAGGAATAGCATTAGGGGTGCTGGCACAGGTAAGAGGTAGGCAGAGACATCTAGTGGCTTTCCTATCAAAGCTCTTGGATCCTGTAGCAAGGGGGTGGCCTTCAGGCATACAGGCAGTAGCTGCAATGGCAATCTTGGTAGCGTAAAGGAGAAAATTAACCTTTGGAGGAAGCCTGGTTGTGAGTGCTTCTCATCAAGTTAGGTCCATCTTAAATCAAAGGGCTGGGAGATGGCTAACTGACTCAAGGATACTAAAATACAAGGCAATTCTACTAGAGAGGGATGATTTGGTGTTATCACAAGATTCAAATTTAAATCCAGCCAGTTTTCTGTCTGCTTCTTCTGGAGAACATGTACCGTTAGAGCATGATTGCATTGATGTAGTAGATTTACAAACAAAGGTCAGAGAAGATTTACAAAAAGAACCCCTTTCAACTGAAATTCAATGATTTATAGATGGATCCTCGAGGATGGTGTGAGGAAAAAGGCAGAATAGGTATGATATCATTGATGGAAATGGGTTGTCAGCCATTCAGTCAGGGTCATTACCTACTAGCTGGTCTTCTCAAACTTGTGAATTGTATGCCTTGAATCAGGCCCTAAAAAGTTAGATGGAAAGAGTGGAACAATTTACACTGATTCTAAATACGCCTGGGGAGTGGTACATGTGTTTGGGAAAATTTGGGAGGAACGAGGTATGATTAATAGTAAAGGCAAGGGACTGGCCCATGAAGCCTTGGTAACTGAGGTTTTAACCAATTTAATGTTACCTAAATATATAGCTGTGGTCTATGTTAGGGGACATCAGATTGGGGACTCCTTTATAGCAAAAGGAAATCTGCTGGCAGATGAAGAAGCAAAGCGAGCAGGGAGGAGAATCTACTGATCCTGAGGAGATGATGGTGCTAATTCCAGCTTTACACCCTTGCACATGCCTCCACCGTCATATACCCTGGATGAGAAACAAAAGCTGCAGGCTCTTGGGGCCCAGGAGGACGCTAAGGGTCATTGGTTCTTGCCTGATAGAAGGGAGATCCTGACCAAAGCAGGTATGAGACATCAACTTCAATACCTACATCAGAGTAGCCATTGGGATGTCCAAAACCTATGTGATGTGGTGCTCACAAAATTTGCAACTCCTGGGTTGTACACAAATTAGCCCAGCAAGTGGTAGATGACTGCCTTATTTGTTGAAGGATAAATAAAACAGCTCTCTGGTGGGCTCCACAGGGTGGAAGACTCCCTGGCATCAGACCCTTTCAGAGTATGCAGGTGGATTTTACTGAATTGTCCCCTGTGGGCGTCTCAAATACCTGCTGGTCGTAGTGGACCACTTAACATCTTGGGTAGAGGCCTATCCCCTTTTGTCATGTTACCCCTTTGGTTGTGGCTAAGGTCCTCTTAGAACAAATCATCCCGAGGTATGGGCTGGTGAAACGTATGAATTCTGATCAAGGTACGCATTTCATGGCCAAGCTTTTACAATCTTTAATGAAAGTCTTAAAGATAACTTAGTAGTTTTATACTCCATGGCATCCTCCTTCCTCAGGAAAGGTAGAAAGGATGAATCAGGAGATTAAAAGACTTTAGAAACTTGGTTACTTGGACGAAGTATCTCCCTTTGGCTTCACTGAGAATCAGGACAAAACTCCAGAGAGATATTGGGCTGTCCCCATATGAATTGTTATTTGGTCACCCATACCCAGGATTGATGAATCCAGGGGGATCAGACCCAATTTATGAAATCAAAGACATATTTCTAAGAAATTATATTATGACCCTTGCGAATCATTTGCGAACATTGCAATCAAAGGGTCTTGTTGCTCAGACTCCTCCTTTAGGATTTGCTGTTCATAATTTCAAGCCTGGAGATTGGGTTCTGATGCGCTCCTGGAAAGAGGATAAACTGACCCTGAACTGGGAAGGACCCTTCCAGGTGATTCGAACTGCAGACACTGCAATTAGGACTCATGAATGTGGCTGGACCCATCACTCTCCAGTTAAAGGACCTGTTGATACTCCAAAAGAATGGACAGTAATACCTAAAGGGCACTTGAAACTACAACTCAGGGGGGCGGAGCCAAGATGGCGGAGTGAAAAGGTGACTCTCTGCCTCTCCTCCAATCTTCTCTCAAATCAACAATAAAATAAGTCTCTGAACTGATCTTCAAGTCAACGAATCAGGAAATATTTGGACACTGCTCTCTGGAGAACTTCATATCAGGTTAGTCAGACTCGGACAGAGAGATAAATAGACGACTCCTGTGTAGGCCGGAAGTGAGGGTGGGACTCAGCTCAGCTCATCCTGGCAGAAATTCCAAACTCCAAACTCCAAATTCCAAACACCTGGAGTTTATCTGAGGTACTCGGGACACTCTGCCCTGATTGGGGGCAGGTGTTCTGGCAGACTTGCCTTGTTTAAGGAGTAATTCAGCCTTAGTCCTCACCCCCACCGGCCCAGCACCTTAAGTTAACTCCACGAAGTGCCCCAGGGCAAAGCCTTTCAGCCGCCGTTTTTTTTTTCCTTACCTTAAAGAGATATCCACGCTGTCTAAAAAAAATGAAGAAGCAAAAGAGAGCTCTCATCATAGACAGCTTTTATCAAGGCAAAGAAGCATTGACCCCAGATCCTGAGGTTCCTTTAGACAAAATACAAGAAGAAGGTATTAAAGACCATCACTGGTCACTTTTTGAAAAGGCCTTTCTGGAAGATTGCATAAAGAACCTCGAAAGAGAGCTGGAGGATAAATGGGAAAATAAACTGAAATCAGTGCAAGAAGGATACAATATCTTGCAAGAAGGATATGATGCCCTGCAAAAGAAATATGAAAAAAGCACCAATTTATTGAAAAATAAAATTAGTGAAGTAGAAAAAGAGTGCA
>JAJPUD010000126.1:43969-72971 GCA_023553655.1 Myrmecobius fasciatus
AAATAAAATCAGACCTAATCAATTGGAAAAATATTAAGTGCTCATGGGTAGGCAGAGCGAACATAATAAAAATGGCAATACTACCCAAACTAATCTACTTATTTAGTGCCATACCAATCAAACTCCCAAGAAATTATTTTACAGATCTAGAAAAAATAGTAGCAAAGTTCATTTGGAAGAACAAAAGGTCAAGGATTTCAAGGGGATTAATGAAAAAAAAGGCAGATGAAGGTGGCCTTGCTGTACCAGATCTAAAACTATATTATAAAGCAGCGGTCATCAAAACCGTTTGGTACTGGCTAAGAAATAGAGCAGTCGATCAGTGGCACAGGATAGGTTATCAGGACAACCTAGGCATTAACCTTAACAATTTAGTGTTTGATAAACCCAAAGACCACAGCTTTTGGGATAAGTACTCACTATTTGGCAAAAACTGCTGGGAAAATTGGAAACTAGTGTGGAAGAAATTAGGGCTTGACCCATACCTAACACCACATACCAAGATAAGATCTAAATGGGTTCATGATCTAGATATAAAGAGGGACTTTGTAAGCAAGTTAGAGGAACGTAATATAGTTTATCTCTCAGATCTGTGGAGATGGAATAAATTTATGTCCAAAGAAGACCTGGAACTCCTAATTGAACACCAGATGGATAATTTTGATTATATTAAGTTAAAAAGTTTCTGTACAAACAAAACAAATGCAGACAAGATTAGGAGGGAAGCATCAAATTGGGAAATCATCTTTACATTTAATGGTTCTGATAAAGGCCTCATTTCTAAAATACATAGAGAATTGTCTCATATATATGTAAGAATTCAAGCCACTTTTCAATAGATAAGTGGTCAAGGGATATGAACAGACAATTTTCAGATGATGAAATTAAAACCATCTCTAGTCATATGAAAAGTTGCTCCAAATCACTATTGATCAGAGAAATGCAAATTAAGACAACTCTGAGGTACCACTATACACCTGTCAGATTGGCTAAAATGACAAGAAACGATAATGATGAATGTTGGAGGGGATATGGGAAAACTGGGACACTAATACATTGTTGGTGGAACTGTGAACAGATCCAACCATTCTGGAGAGCAATTTGGAGTTATGCTCAAAAAGTTGTCAAACTGTGCATACCCTTTGACCCAGCAGTGTTCCTACTGGGCCTATATCCCAAAGAGATCTTAGAGGAGGGAAAGGGACCCACATGTGCAAGAATGTTTGTGGCAGCCCTTTTTGTAGTGGCTAGAAACTGGAAACTGAAGGGATGCCCATCAATTGGAGAATGGCTGAATAAATTATGGTATATGAATGTTATGGAATATTATTGCTCTGTAAGAAACGACCAGCAGGATGATTTCAGAGAGGCCTGGAGGGACTTGCATGAACTGATGCTGAGTGAACGAGCAGAACCAGGAGATCATCATACACAGCAACAACAGTATTACATGACGATCAATTCTGATGGACATGGCTCTCTGCAACAAAGAATTGTCTCAAACCAGTTCCAATTGTTCACTGAAGAAAACCATATACACCCAGAGAGAGGGATATGAAATATGGCCCACAACGTAACATTTTCATGATCTCTATTGACATTCGCTTGCATTATGTTGCATTTCTCTGATTCTTTTTTTTTTCTTGTAGATAGGATTTTTCTTGCATAACTTCTCAAGCATTTCAACATTATTAACATGTAGTGGACTTCCTGCCATTTAGGGGAGGGGAGGGGACTGGGGGTAAAATTTGTAATGGAAACTTTGTAAAGATCAATGCTGGGGAACTACACATACATACATATGTTATACAAATAAAAAGCTTTAATAAAAAAAAAGAAGCTACAACTCAAAACAAGGACTTGCCAATATTAATTGTGTAGATTTTGTATGTCAAATATTTTAATTGTCATATATGGCATACTGCTCTTTTTGCCACTTGCTTTCACAGCTCTGATTTCTAACCCACTAATGGGAAAGGAAAATAGTTTCCACAGTATGATACAGACAATTGCTGATACCTTTCTGATTCGAGATTGTTGGATTTGTGGGCGACCTCAGCAATTTGACCAATGGCCTTGGGTAGCTGTTCCATTAGCCCAGCCTGACTCCTGAGTAAAAGATCAGATTACACAATGGGACTGGGTGTTGGTTAGAACAAGAGAAACATCAATGGTCATTAACCGACTCTATTCCTGGTAAATACTGTCTGAATCAGACAGGAAGAGAATGGCTAGGGAGCAGTGAGTGAGATTGGACTTACTCTGTGGAGGTAAAAAGCACTCAGCTTGACTATACCAAGTATAAGCATAGATGGAACCAAACTCATATCCAATGTAAGAATGGAGTATGGCGTCCCTGTACTAATTTAGGGTGGGAGTTAGACCACTGCCAATTTCCACCATGCAGAAACTGGAATTGGTCCCTAAATCAATATGAAACAGTTTTACTCACTGAAGATAGGCATGGTCACCCATGTGGGCCTTGGCAAATAGTGGAATATATGAGGAAAAATGAAAAGGGAGTTCTAATCTGTCCCTGGTACCAATGGGCTTGGTGGAATTCAACTTGGTCTGGTTATTTTACCTCTTTTTGGAGCACAAAAGATAGGTCTGAGTCTAATATTAGTTGTAGCTTCAAAGGTAAGCAGCAATTATGGAAATGTCAATATCAGGATAACATTTGGACCCTATACCAGGGAGGTCCATTGGGGGATAAAGTCCTGTTGTGTTCAACAGGACAAATATTTTTGAATCGAGCAACCCCGCGTTAAAGGGACATTATTGGATCCATGGTCAAACTGCTTATACCCACATTCCTCTTAATTGGATTGGTGTGTGTTATGTTGGATTAATTAGACCGAAATTCTTCTTGTTGCCTGGAAATGGTGTGAATCATTTAGGGATCCAGTTATATGATGATTTGGAGCTAGAGAAATGGAGCATTGCTACTTCTCTAACACAGACTGGGGATGCTAACGGATGGGGAAATACATGGCCACTTGAAAGAATAATCCGAGAGTATGGACCGGCCACCTGGGCTCAAGATGGCAGTTGGGGATACAGAACTCCTATTTATATTTTAAATAAGTTAATTCAGCTCCAAGCTGTCTTAGATATTATAACTAATCAAACAGCGAAAGCCCTGGACTTATTGGCAGATCAGGCAACCCAAACCAGAGAGGTGGTCTTACAGCACAGATTGGTTTTGGATTATCTACTAGCAGAGGAAGGGGGAATATGTGAAAAGCTATATCTTTCTACTTGCTATATGCAAATTGACAATAATGGGAGAATAGTGAAGGAGACTGCCAAAGATATTAGGAAACTAGCCCATGTCCCTGTGCAAACCTGGAGTTCTCCGTTCAGTACATCATGGTGGTCCTGGTTCAATGGTAGTTGGTGGAAGCAGGTATTATGGTTTGGATTAATTGCTTTAAGTGGAGTAATAATTTTACCAATTTGTCTGCCTTGTATAATACGTATTGTTACTGGGACAGTACATAAAACCATAGCTGAAATTCTAGGGAATGAGAACAAAATGCATATGCTAATGCTGCAACATCAAGGATGGACCCCAGTAAATAAAGAAGATGCTGGTGATGAGGAGGTCAATACTAGGAGTAACAGGCTGTTGCAAAAATTTTGGAATGAGAGTTCTTAAAAGCATTAAAAAAAAAAAAGGTGGGGTGGGGGGAATCTGAGTGTGACAATTGGAGTGAAGATCTCTTAGGACTATAGGCTAAATTAAACAAAGTCTGAGGGCCTAAGTTCTGGTTTCCGGGGTGGAAGGGAAAGTAGAAAGCAGTCTGATTTATAAGTTGTCAACATTCCAGTTCCTAAATAAGGAAAGTAAAGCATATATAACCAATTAGAATGTATGTAAAGGAAAAGAGGGGTGGGCTTGGGACTTTCTTTGTTCTGGACTGTATAACATTCACAAGAATGTACTGGGCAGAGGCTCTCCCAACTCTGGACTACTTATTTGATCCATTGTGGGACCGCCCAGTACTCATGAGTTCCTGAATAAAACCTTTATTCTATACCTTGAGATGCCTCTGAAGTATTGATTGTTCAGATGAGGGCCTGAATATCCCACACACAATTTTCCCCACTCATACTTAATTTTGCTAGATTTAATATTTTTGGGTATAATCTTAATTCTTTCGATTGTCAATATATAGTATTTCAGGATCTGTAGTCTTTTATTGTAGCCACTTATAGGTCTTGTGTTTCTAATTTTAGTTCCAAAATATTTGAATTGCTTTTGCTGCTGCTGTTCTTGCTTGTGAAATTTTTCCTTTGATCTGAGAATTGTGAAATTTAGCAACGATATTCCTGTCAGTTTTCCTCATAGGATTTCTTTCAGGTGGTGATCTGTGGGTTGTTGTTGTTGTTTTTTTTTTTTTTTCTCTTTCTACTTCCCCTTATTGTTCTATCACTTCAGGACATTTTCTTTAATTATTTCTCATATTATTGTATCAGGGTTCTTTTTCTGATCATAGCTTTCGGGTAGTCTAATTATTCTTATGTTTTCTCTTCTTGATCTGTTGTTTTTCTTATGTCTAATTTTTTTTTCATTCTCTATATTGTTTTTTATTATTTCTTATAATAAATAGGTCTCTTATAATGCCACTGGCTTTCTCTTGCCCAATTCTAATTTTCAGTCATTAATAAACAATAAAGAGCCATTTTCTTCCTTAAGACTCTGAAACTATATTTTTCTAGTTGATTTTCTTTTCATAATCTTATTTTAGATTGTTCTTCCCCCCCCCCAAAAAAAATGTTCCTCAATCTCTCTCATTTGATTTTAAGTCTTTTTTTGAATTCTTCTATAAATTGCTTTTAGGCAGGTATCCATTTAAAGTTACTCTTTGGGGGAGAAGAGAATTTTTTTACTTCAGTATCCTCCTCCAAAGATGAACCCCTATTTTCCCTATTCCCATTGTAACTTTCTATGGTTGGATTGTTTCTCTTTTGCCAGATCATTTTTTAAAAATAAGAGCTATTTGGTGTAATCACCTCTAGTAGTACCTCTAAGTTTCAGGTCTTTCTTCAGTTCTCCCCTCTGATCTAGAATCTAAAACTAAGAACTCCACAGCCAGCAGCTTACTTGACTCACTGCCCTCTATTCTTGTTCCTTCTCACCCAGGGAAGTACCTCGGTACCACACTTGGGCTTGGTGTTCCTTCTCAGTAGACATTCCCTCAGACTTCCTGGATTCAAATCCCTATTCCCCACACTGTCTAGGAAGTGAAATTTCCTGTGGTTAGTGCTAAGGCTACCTCTATACACCTCTAACCCTAGGGCTCCCCCCTAGAGCTAGTTAGCATGGAAGTGTTTATACTTCACACTTCCCTTCTGGAGTCTTTCTTCAAATCTTCTCCTGGGAGGAGTTCTACCCCAACTCTTATTTGTTTTTCATCAGTCTATGTTCATCCTGAGGCAGTTTTGTTTTGTTTGTAGGGGAAAACTGGAGAGCTTGGAATTATCTTATGTACTCTGCCATCTTCCCAGAATACTCCATACACTTCTATATTCACGTAAATGGCATGCCACCCCAACTTCCAAGTTATCCAAGATTTAAACTCCTGAGTCATTCCATTTCATATGCTGCACATTATAATAGATTTCATTTACCATTCCTAGAAGTAATGCATCCTCATCTAAATTTAAAAACACATGGTTTATGCTCCTCTTGTGGCATTTATCACATTCAGTTTTGTGTTTTTATATCCTGTTTTCTATTTCTATTATTTCCCATTTTCTTTTTTCTCTACCAGATTGGAAGTTCATTAATGGTAGAAATTTTAGGATAGAACCTTTCCACCATTGTCTAGCACAGTTCACATATAGTATTAGTATAAATATTTGTTGAATGAAGGACAATAACAAAACCTTAATTAATCTGTTTAGTCAAGGGTGTGTCGGTGTGTATATGTATGTGCCAGAGAGTGTGTTTCTATGTCTGTCTGACTTACATTAAGCTACAATTACTTCATTTTATCCTGTTTAATCTTTATTATTTCAAAATCCTTGAGTCCTTTTTAAAAGATTAACATATAGCTTAATATGCAACTACATTAATATGTTAATATATAATAAATTTAAATTAATATGTAACACATGCAAGGGCTAAAAATTAGAAAAAAAAGAGTGTGTTTGATCTGGACAGAACTTTGCAGACTGACTAGACTAAATTGACCAGATCATACAAGATACCAAAATTAAAAATGTTTGAGCCAGCAAGGCAAAAAAGTGGATATAGCACCAGTCCTGGAGTCAAAATACATTCTATAATTTTCTACCTCTGAGTCTTGTTTCACATTATTCCCTCTATTTACAGTGTTGCTTCCCCTATTCTTTAAATATCAACTTCAATGTTCTTTCCTTTTCAAAGTCTTACCTGATTCTTTCAGTCATAACATCCTTTCTATGCCCCTCTTTGGACTTTAAATGATACTTTGGGAGCAGGAAGAGGAAAGGGGAACCCTCTCTAATACACTTTTCAATTATCAGATTATGAAATCTCTCTACTGAAGTACATGTTCAATGAGTGCAAGAAGTAAGTCTTATCTAAAATTTGTATTTTCCCCTATGACCTATGAAATATTCTGCACATAGTGGATGCTTAGTGCTTAGTAAATACCTGCTAAGGAGCCATTCTCCAACATGTATGTGGTTAAGATGATGAACAGTTTTCAAAAGAATTTATAAACAATCAGTCTTGTGAAAAAATGCCTCCCATGACTAATGGGAGAAATGAAAATTAAAACTCTGTTTTCTTTTATACTTACCAAATTGGTAATGCTAAAAGGCAAGAAATATTTTTCTAATAATTGGAATGTTTCTTCCCTTTGATCAAAGACATTCCTACTAGTCATAGATCTCAAAAAAGTAAAAGATTTAAAGAAAGCCCCCTATATAACAAAATATTCAAATAGCACACTTTGATGTGTTAGAAAAAATGGGAAAGAAATAAGTGTTCAGTAATTGGGGATGGTTGCACAAATTATGGTATAGTAAATTAATGTAATGGGATATTATTGTACTGTAATGAATAAAAAGATAAGAGAAATTCAGAGAACTCTGGGAAGACCTGAATGAATTAATATAAAATAAATGAAGCAGAAAGAGGAGAATGATATACACAATGACTACCATAAAAACCACTGAAAGAAATGCAAACTCTTAAGTAATTAATAAGTCCAATCTTTGTCCTGGAGAACAGGTGGAAAGATGTACCCCCTTCTTAGGTGATAGGAGATCATGGAGATGAGGCATAAAAGATGTGCAGTGTCGGAAATGGTCCACTGTGTTACTTGATTTTAGTGTTTTTTTGTTGTTTTTTATCATAAGAAATGGGAGTTAGCGGAGGAAGTATATTGAAAAATTATGGTGATATAATAACAAAAGGCACCAATAGAACTTTAAAAAACAAATACTTGCTAAATAAAATTAAATTTGATAGTTAGGGAAATACTAAAGGAACTACTAACTCCTACCATGAAACTTAAAGAGCTGCCTGAGATACTACACTGAAAGTTAAATTAAACTTGTCCAGGATCCCACAATCACTGTGTGTCAGAAACACAAGTTGGATCCAGATCTTCCTGAGAACAGTTCTCCATCTACTATGCCAGGCTACCTCTCCAATACTTATAGAAAATATGGAAAAAAATGAGATAGTCGCTAGAGAGCCAATCTTGGCCCTATTCATTATACCAGACTTCTACATTTAAAGATGATTATCATTAACTAGAATAATAAATCAGTATGTTTTATATAATAGGCATTTCTGTAAGGAGAACTCATGTCACAAAATACAAAGAAACTGAGGAGCTGGATCAAAATTTACCCAAACTCTATATTAACAGAAATGTTAAACTAATCTTGAAATATTAGTAATATATGAAATATAACTATCTTACCTTTCTATAATAATTTATCCTTTTTCCATTGTATTCTACATGGAACATCTATGTGTGTGTATAAACATGTATGTATAGGTGTATATAGGTATGTGTGTATATATGTATATGCATGTATATATCTATATATTCCACTCACAAGAGAATATATATATATATATGAAGTAACATTAATAAAACTGTCAGCATTGAATGAAGTTTCTATAACAGTAGTACTGCATGAATTGTCCTATAAATACTTTTGACAGCTTATCACTTTGAATAGTCGAAGTTATAAAATCTTACAAACCTCCTAGGCCTGGACTAAGCTATAGGTTTAATTCTATGTGGAATACTCAAAAACTTTTTTTAATATTAAAGCCCAGTTCATACTATTATCCCATTCACATGTCATTTTGAGGAATGAAAAAATAGATATTGATAAGTATGTTTAAAGTGGCAGAAAAGGAGGTAAGTAAGTCATTGACTAAACCTATTTTGTGGCCTCCTAGTATGCCCTGATAATAACTATAAATTCTCTAAGCAGGCTAATAGTACCATGGAGGAGCTTTGAAGAAACCTTGGAAACAACAAAATTAAATACACATGCACATACATACATGTGCACATATATATCTACACATATAAATATATAACTATGTTTTCATCACTGTCTCAACTGTTAGTTTGCTTTTGATTACTGAAAATGATATGCCATAGAAGTAAACTATAAATAATAGGTAATTGTGTATATTTCATGAAAAAACAAAGTCTTCTTCCTTAAATTTAAAAAAAAAACACCTTAGCCTACATATGAAATACAATAGCAGGAATAATCCTGCACATTAAGTAAGGATTCAAATATGGAATTATAAAAATTAAAAACACGTGTTGTTTCAGTTAGAATTTTCATTGTTGACTATGTTGGACTAAATCCACTTTCTGGTACAAGACTGAATTCTCAGTAAAACCTCCCAACTCAACTCAACTTCTTTCAGTTAAATCATCAACTAGGAGAGTAATATTTAGAAAGAGTATTGCAGTATCCAAATTACTTCTTGTTGGTGGTTATTTTTTTTTCCATTTACAGGTAGAGCAACAGCTGTTGTTGAATAGTTCTAATCACTAGAGAATTTCTCTTAGCACAGTTAGACAACATGGCCTAAATTCAAAGTGACACCAAATTAAGGCTTGTTATGGTAATAATCATGCCAGTGTAAAGTAGTTCAGTGCTATCTAAAGTCTGTGTCTTCTAGAATTAATTTTAATTACATCAACCTTGAAGATGGCCAACTTCAAATCTTAGAGTAAACCAAGATAAAACTATTATGGTTTAACTACATTTAATCTGTGAGATAAAGATGGAAAGATAGATTTCTAAAGATTCTAAAGTGAAAGAACAACACATTAGCAATGAAGTGATAAACAGCACTTTTTCCTTAGCTAAGAGAGCATTTTCCCTTTTACAGTATACCATGCTTGTGGAAGAGAATCAGGATGGGAGAACTTCTTTCTATATTCAGGAATTTACTGCATTCTTTTAAAAGTTTGCTCCAAATGTTGTTTTTTATCTTTGATAGTAAAATTAGTCCTAGGATGTTCAATTCAACAAACATTTATTCCAAACAATGCAATGTCTTAGCTACTAGAGATAAAAAGATGAAAAAGATACAATCCTTGCCTTCAAGAAGCTTAAAATACAAGTAGGATTATAGACATACATCCAAATAATTAAAACACAAGTTATACTATGATAAGAATGCCCAAGAGAGCCAGAATGGCATAGATTTTTATACTAAGACATCTCTCATTTGGGGAACTGGTAAGAAATCAGGGATGACTCATAAAGAAAGTTGTAGCTGAACTAGATCTTGAAAGGGAAGGATTTCTAGCTCTATGAAGAAGACATTGGTCTAGAAAAGAGCAGGGAAAGGAGAATAGGGATGTAAATGATACTTAGCACCATCATCATCATCTCTTTCTACTCTTAGACAAAAATGATCCCAAGTCACAGTATACTATGCTGCTATTATTCTTTGTCTAGTCTTTTGCTGACCATTTCATAGGTAATGATTGCCTTTTGAAAATGAATAAAAGCTTCTTGAAAGTATCTTCAGAATAGCTCTAGTATCTAATTGGATGATGGGATGAAATACACTTAATTTTCTTCCAACATGATTGCAATTTTTTCCCCTAAATATCTACATTTTGCAAATTTTTTATTCCGTACAACTTGGAGATTATGAATATTCAATACAGGGATATCTATTAAAAATCTATTTTTGGTCTTAAATTTTTATGAATTGCTACCATATCCAGGCAACTAAGAACAAGAGTTTTATTTGTGCTTGCTACTCTCATTCTTGTAGAGGTTATCTCCAGGATATTTGGAAGATTTGTTGTTCATGGTTGGTATAATTAGTCCCAGCAAGGACGTCAATCAGAGATAGCTATGAAGACATGTCTATGGAAAACACAGCAAGTTGTACTAGTATCATGGCTAGTAAACATCTCTGAAAATAAAATTGCACATACAGAATTCTTAATTTTTAGATTCATAAGTTCTTTTGCCATTTTAACTTGACATGCTCTTTTGCTCTTGAATCTATGTTCTGTTCCTTCCTCCCCTCTTTCTCTGCCCAAAGGAATCTGTACTGTAATAGATTCAAATTTCAAAATTATGAAGATTGATTACATTTTAAAATACAATTCTTCATTCTGTCCTTGCTTTATAGTACAAACTATGGACCCATTTAATAAATATGATTTTGGAAGGGGAATTGCAGAGATTTTCTGACTTTAAAATTTATTATTTTCCATTATGTTACTAAAATTCTCTACCAAAAATTATTCTTTTCCTCTTAGTCTGTTTATGAAATTAAAAACTGTATTGTTGAAATCAGGTCACACTAAATAATAGAGAAGAAAACAGAGGAAAAAAGAAATGCTACTAGGGATTAAGATTCACTTTAACCTAACATAAAAGTAAAGGTAGGAAAAATAATGCTATTTGGAATGGTTTTTAAAAGATAAAGTATTATAGAAAGTTTACTTGGAAGGAAATTCCTATCACTAAGCCACCTCACTGCAGTTATTAGAATCACAGGCTCTTGGATTTGAAAGGAATATCACTTAACTTCTAAGTTCAGGAATCTTTTCTATAGGATTATTGACAGATGGTTATATGACTTTGCTTGATTACCTCCTAAAATGGGGAACTCATTATCTCATGAAGAGATAGACGCATTACTAGTTTTAGTTTTTTAGAAATACTTTCTGTTGGGAAAAAACAACATGGTACTATAGAAAGAACCTTAGTCTTGAAGTTTGAAAATGTGAGTTTGAGTCTGAGTTCCAATACCTAGTATCTATGAAATCATAATCAAGTTGTTTAATATCTGCATAAACTTCAGCTACTTCATTTATAAAATGGGAGTAGTACTATTCACAGTATATACCTCACAGTGTTGTTGCAAAGAAAGCACTTTAAAAAAAAGATCATATAAGTGTGTGATTCATGTATTACCCCCATGCCCTGAAACTGTAAGCTTCATGTTGGCAGCTCTCAAATTTTATCTAAATTCTTATCACCCCCCCCCCAAGAAACCAGGAAAATTTTTTTCCCACACTAGAAACTTCATAAATATTTACTGAATGGAATGTGGCGGCAGAATATGCTTTCTTATAATTTCCTTTCATTGGAGGTTTTTTTTTCTTCTTTATTTTAGTACCGGTTAATGTGTTTTGTTTTTTTTTTTTTTTTTACTGAGGCAATTGAGGTTAAGTGACTTGCCCAGAGTCACACAGCTAGGGAATATTACGTGTCTGAGACCAGATTTGAACTCAGGTCCTCCTGACTTCAGGGCTGGTGCTCTATCCACTGCGCCACCTAGCTGCCCCTATCTTCTTTATTATTATTATTATTAAAACTTTTTATTTGCAAAACATATGTATGAGTAATTCTTCAATATTAACCCTTACATTGAATGAATGAATGAATGAATGAAAAATCTATCTAGGTGGGGAAGCTAGGTGGTTCAGTGGATAGAGCAGCAGCCCTGAAGTCAGGAGGACCTGAGTTCAAATGTGGTCTCAGACACTTAACATTCCCTAGCTGTGTGATCCTGGGCAAATCACTTAACCTCAATTGCCTCAGTAAAAAGAAAAAAAAAACAAAACACATTAACCCTTACAAACCTTTCTGTTACAAATTTTTCCCCCCTACTCCTCACCCCTCCCCTAGATGGCAGGGAATCCACTACATGTTAATTATGTTAAAATACTTGACAAATCAAATATATGTATACATATTTCCACACTCATTGTTGTACAAGAAATATCATATCTATAAGAAAAAAAAAACATTGAGGAAGGAAACACAATGCAAGCAAACATCAATAGAGAGCATGGAAGTGTTATGTTGTGGTCCACATTCCTATCCCTCTCTCTGGGCGTATATGGCTTTCTTCACTGAACAATTGGACCAGTTCCATCTTCTATCTTTTCACAAAATAATCCATTCCTTTTTCTACATTACATCACTTCAGTGGTCTGATAGTATCATTTTCTTTTCTTCTCCATACTTAATAACCCAACCTCTTCCAATTGTTTGTTCTACAAACTTTTAATTCAAGTATCTTATCAATGTCTTGTATAAAACCAGAACACCCAGCTCTGAACAGAAAAAAAAGAGACTGTATAGTTATCTTGACTTTTCCCATCACAGTTTTGATATATGATAGAAGGCATGAGAAATTTAAATGGGAATTTGCAGGGAGTTTTGTAGACACTACAGACAACACACGAATGTCTGTAGATGATACTGTAATGCTCAGGGAGAAACTGAGGCAGTATCACACATTAGAGATTAGATAATACTTTACTGATGTTAATTGAGAGTTCAGAATCCATAGCTATGGATCTGGATTGTTGGGACTATTGTCTCAAAGCACATAGTCCATTAGACTGGCAAACATGCCAACCAACTGGATCTCAAGTAGGTCCAGCCCAGAGAGTTAGACTGGCAGTCATTACCAGCCTACTGGATATCAATATCCAGCAAATAGTAAGTTTGATCATAGGATTCTTATAGGCTCCAGCTCTCAGGGAAACAAAGAACTCCCAATGCAGGAAGAGTGGGAAACCAGGGAGAATTGCAATTCCAGGAAAGACTATCAATTCAGTTTTGACAGGTAGGAAGTAAAATAGGAAGAGTGCTAAGTTTGGAAAAGGAACTGGAAGACAGTATGTCTGAAGCCAAAAGATAAGGGGTATGTCGAGATGGACCATCTGGAGGTTTTATGACTCCTTTGGAAAGCTAGCCCAATTATTTCTGATGGTCTGGGGTAGGGGGTTGCTGCTGAGGCAGAACAATTAAGGGAAACTGAAAACAGAGCAACTGAGGGAAATTGAGACCTGGAACTATAGCACAACAATACAAAAAACATTTAGAAACTTAGAAATGAATAAAACATTTGTATAGTATTTTATAATATCAATATATTTTATCTTTTAATGCCACACAATAATTTGAACTTTTTCTCTGATATGAAGACTAAAAAATTTTACACAAATTTTCTAGAACAAGGGGGCACTGTACCCCTAGGCCCCAGCAAAGTGGAAAGAATAACTATAGTAAGAATCCGATAACCTAGGATCTATATAATACACTAGCTTAATCATTTGACCATAGAGTTGAATTTTTCTTAAATTCATTGACTGTATCCTTTGGACAAGTCCAAAGGAATGTAAATTCTAACAGTGCTATAAAAATTAAATTAAATATGGTTTGGAAAAGGAAATGAGGAGAGACATTATTGGAAAATATCTTGCTCAAAATAAAGTCTGGAAAAGGAATAAATGATCAATTTGGGAATGTCAATTTAGAGACTGTGGTAGTTGAATGACATTAATTCTTTCGTTACCAGGCTAAAGTTGGAGATTCTTAACAAAATGATGCTACATCATACCAGACATTTTGTCTAATGGAAAAGGGCAGTCAAGTTTTAGTATTCTTGTAGGTTCAATTACCCAATCTGTCAGACTAGATAAGAGGTTTGCAATAGAGGAAAGTAACAAATGTAGTTTCTAAAAGAAATACATTAATAGATTTCCTGGGAAATAGAGAATAGCCAATTAACCTAAAAATAAATCTGAACTGCTACAATATAATTAGACTTCTAAGTTTTAAAATCTGAAGTTCCAAAGCCACAAAATAGAAATCAGTTTTGGTTTCCATTGCTGGTGGATTGTCTCATGGCAACATTGAGACAAGAGGAATCATCTCCAATTGGGAACTATAATTGAAAGTCAAATCACAAGCTTCAGCTTTCATTTGGTGAAAATAGCACAAGGAAAAGTCACTGAAAATTCTGGCTTGGGGGCCAGTGCTAACAAGAGAAATATTTAAATAACCATTAAAGTGTCAAATATTTGAAGACCTGCAAATGAATTATAGTGGTACAGGAAATGACAAGCAGGTTGCTGCATGACCCTTTAAGTGAATATGAGAAAATACAGGAGTTGTGATCTGTGTTGATGTAAAACTCTTTGTTTGAGAAATACCTTAACCAAAAGAGATCAGAACACATCTATGATTTGGGAGTTGCTTCAAACAAATAGCAGTTAACTTAAAAAAAATAATAGTCAAATTAAAGTTAAGTTAAATTAAATTAAATTAGGTTAAGCTCAGTCACATAGCTACTGAGAGGCAGGCTTTGAACCCTCCTCTTCCTGATTCCAAGCTTCACTCTATATCAATTTTTTTTAAATAAACATATTTAAATATTTAATTGTAATGTGATACTTTAATTAATGTAACCTAGGGTATAAGTTTATGAATTTGTATAAGACCTTATTGATTGAAATAATAATCAGTCTTTTAACCATGGCTTGAGTTGGTGAGACTTAAGGAAGGAAGATCCTTGATTCTTCCATTCCCCATCCCTGCCCTAGTCTTCCAGATTTCAAAGCCGACAAAGAGTAGACAGGTTCCTGGATCTCTTGAAAGAGGTCTGTGGAGGGAAAGACCCTGGAAGATGATATATGTAGAGGAGTAGATGTTTGTAGAATACCTCGAGTACTTAGGATCTCCTTATTTCTAGCTGACCACTCTATTTTGCCACTGAACCCAGACGGCTCTGGAGAAGAAAAAGGCTGGTGACTTTGCACAGTTCTCCCTTGTCTAAGTCCAACTCACTTGCACGTCATGACATCACGTCCCTGATATCCTCCTCTTTGAGAAAGAAGGACAAACAACATTTCCAATTTATCACACTAAAGATTCCAGATTATTTCCCTTCAGATGAGATCAAGGTCTTAGACTCTTCTCCCTCTGCCTCACTGCTCTTAGTAAAATTCATTTACTCTTGAGTATTGTCTGGCATATTCTAATCTATATAGCTTCTCTGATTTCTATTGCTATAGGCTTGAATAAATGAATTTCTTTGCTATTCCATTATATGATAGTCTTTGTATAACTGCAATTTGGTGGGGAGTTAAGTCTTCAGATATAGCCTGGGGTCCTCCTTCTCAATAGTGACCAGGAAAGAAAGAAAAAGCTTAATCTAAAAATTATTTGCCCTAGATTAACAATATTTAATGGGGCAGAGAGCTATAATTCTACAAGAGTCATTAGCTTTGTGACCCCAGTGTCCTGTTGCCCCTCCTAAAATGGAATAAACTATCCCTTACAGAGGGGTAGAAGGAACTTTTAGGATATTTATTCATGCCTCCACACACAAACATACTTCCCTATGGTTTTAAAATATGAATGGAATATCATTCATAAGGCATAAAACTATATTATATCTGAGACTAAGAACAAAAGAAAGTATAATTGGAAAAACCTTCAGTTCCAGGTAGTAAGAAATTTAAGGATATTTGATGGTGATGAGAAAGTTGTGCTAGCCATCTGAGATTGACCACAGCTCAAATCTTCTTTATCTCATTGAACAAAACTGCATTTTCTTTTTGCTTTCTATGAATCTTAACAGATAAATTTAAGCACACAATGCTTAAAAAGTTCCTCTCCTAGATAAAATTCTGAAGATGAGCTTGAGTGCATTTAATACAAAAGAACTTTGTTAGTATTTTCATGTCTCAGTTTCCTCAGTTCCAAAATAATGACAGAATGAACTGTGAAGGAAAATATGTTGAAGTCCCACTTATAAAAATAATTTAAATATACATAAACTTAATAATATATGAAACTTTGGGAAGAAATAAGAACGGAATTCACTCAAGGTAATTTGCTTTTTATCAACAATTATAACTGTTGAAGGTCTTCATGTAGCCACAAATTAATCCGCATATAGTTCTACAACTTCAAAAGGAAAAGAAGCTGAAATGATTAGAATGACAGAATTCAGAGAGCAGCAATAATAAATAGTAATCATAAATGTTTGCAAATCTGAACTGATCATCTAATCAGAAAAAGAACCGTACTTCATCTAAGTCCAAATCTCTAACCTGTTTCGGAAAATCACAAATGGAAGATAAATTCAGTCCAAAGCATGACTATATTTTATTGTGTATAAAATATTTTTAATTTGCAATATTAAAAATCCTAAAATATTCAAAATATATCTGATAGTATGCATAATTTCATTTCCATTTTCCTGATTTGCAATCTATTTTCTTCACATTTCTGGTAAATCCTACAAACTTAATTTTTCCATATGAAAATTTCAAGTGAAAATTAATTACCTGTTATGATTTCTACAATATCCTGAGAAATACCATACTGAATTTCCCCTTTTCTCAACTTCTACAACTGTCATATGACTTTATATTCAATTATTTGTCATTTGCATTGTTCTTGAAAGATTTCATCTATTTCATTTTTCCTAGCCAGACTTTAATCTACTTGAGGGAAGGAATTAATTCAGTTTTATACCATTTATTTTCCTCACCTGTCTAGCAGAGAGGTAGATAGTCACCTTAAATATTTAATTAACACTGGTTCTGAGTCCTTTTGTAACTCTACCCACTAGTCTTTTGTGAAACTTTGATGTAATCAAGTAAGCCTGGATGAATAAAGAGTATTTAACAGAGAGGGAAAGGCCATCCTCCAATGAAATGACAATACAATATTACAAATTACATAGTTGTTTCCAAAATGATCTTTACTTTGTTAGAATGCAAGTTGAAAGTAGGCCAAATTAACTGAGCTGACTAGTATTGTGAATGTGACCTATTTTCCTACCTCCCACAAGGCTTGTTTTTATACTCTTTTTTTAAATCTACTATTTATTGAAATTAACTACTAAGTTGCTTGAAAATTCCCCCAACCCAGAAATCAGAAATATCTTGTTTAATGTAGTAATTCAATAGGGATAAAAGACTTCAATAAAAATATCAATTTAGCAAATTTACAAAAAAAGGTACATAGAAGAATTTCGATTTTCTTCAAAACAGAAAATATTTTTAAAATTCTGAAAACTTGGTTTAAAAAAGGTCAAAAAAATTTCAGAATTTAGTATTTAAAAGTAAACATAGTAAAAGCATAACATAGTATAGTATAGAATAGTATAGTATAGTATAGTATAGTATAGTATAGTATAGTATAGTATAGTATAGTATAGTATAGTATAGTATAGATGCCTGCCAGGGAGACTTTGCTAAAAGATGACCATTACAAGAATGTGTTGCTAAAGAAAAGAAAAAAGAAGTTTAACCTTTGCAGCAGAAAATATCAATATGATTATTTATTCAAGATAGGGGCTATAATTAAAATCTGCTTCCACAGTTGTTGTTTCAAAGCAACTGTCTCTTTCATTTCCTTACTTTAACAGATTTGTGATTTCAGTGTAGATATTCCTCAACCTCACTATAGATGACAAGCCAACCTCAGTATTTTTTGTGGTTCCTCCATTAAGGATTGGGGCAGATATATTTTGAATATTTTTCTTGAATACATATACAGCTACATATGTGTAGTCTCAGGAACCAAGAGAACAATCAGAAGTTGACATTAAAGTATGTCGTCCAGCAAGAGGAGAGAGCATGTATTCCATATGCCCCATAAAAAAGTCAAATGAAGTACCCAATTCCATGGGAAGTACTTTAGTCCACTCCACCAGCATACGCATATCCTTATTGTCTTAATAAATGTATGCAATAACCTATAACGTGTGTGTGTGTGTATATATATATATATATAGAGAGAGAGAGAGAGGTGTGTGTGTAATTGTATATATGTATATACATACAATTACGTAAAATATAGTTATTTTCATCAACTTTGTTTAGAAAAATAATTTGTTGAATAAATAATTAGCTTCACTGATCAGGATTTATACAGTTCTAGGGCACTAATATGTTGTCCATCTGATTTCTGCAAAGGATGGATGTCCTTCAATATATTGGTAATCCTTTCAGGTAACTATGTAGCTTTCTGTTTTATAATTCACTTGATATTGATACTCAGTGAATTGTTAAAGCTATGGCTACAGTTACATTTGTCATAGAATCTTGTACAATTGTAACAAGAGATAACTTCAGGAGAGTTTTAAGATTCCTATTTTGCTTTCATTTTTTTAAATCCACATATATTAACTGATAGAGGAGAATTTCATACAAACCATTCTCACAAAGATAAACATTTGAGATGGCAGATACAGACTTAGAAAAATTCACTTAAGTTCTCCAAACCTCAGTTATACCTCCATTAAAATGAGAATAGCAGTACTTATTGTGAGGCAGCATTATATAAGCCTAAAAATGATATAGAAATGTGAATTATCATTATTCATCATGTTTTTATGTTACATAACTAAAGTCAAAAGCATTTATCACCTACTGACCAGCCTCTAGCATTAAGCAACTCCATACTTCATTAGGCTGGCCCTCAGAAAACAGTTTGGCCTATTCCTTGGTATACATCCAAAGCTTTTCCACCTCTGTAGGGTTACTTCCACTCAATGTTGAGTCATCAGAGTAGAATTTCCAGGGAGAACTCTGATTACAAGGCTTCAAAACTCAATTTCAACTATGTGCCAACTGTGCTAGGTGCTGAGGTACAAATGAGAGAGTACTTGATCTCAAGGAAATTATATTCTGAGTAGCTAAAACATATATGCCCATAATACATACAAATTAAATATACAATAATTTTTGTGGGATGACACTAACCACAAGGGAAATCAGGAAAGGGAGCACTTCTGCCAGGCCATGAAATGTCAGGTGCTCCAATTTGTGAAAGTAAGGAAATAGAACATTTTAACTATACAGGATAGCATATGCAAAGGTACAAAAGGGGGAGATGGAAGGTGGTGTGTGAGGACCATCAAGAAAGTCAGTTTGGCCAAAAAGACAAGAACATGAAAGAGAATGAAATGTCACCGATTTAGAATTAAGCTGGAGTCAGTTGTTTGCAAAGGACTTTAAATGCCAAATGGAGGAGGTTGCATTTTACAAGCATCCTAGACTCAAATCCCATTTCTAATGGGCAACTCATAATCTCCTGGAACCTCAGTTCCCTCATTTGTCAAAGGAGAGGGTCATACTCAGTAATCTCTCAATGCTGAGATCCATGACCCTAGAGTTGAGGAAAATGAGCCCCCATGGCTTTTGGAACAGAGTAATGACATGGTCAAACCTAAGATTTATAACTATTTGTTAATTGTGTATAAAAAAAATACATATATTCTGAGTAATGCACAATAATTTTTCCCTCAAAGCAATTGAATTAAAAGACTGATATGTTTTGTATGAATTAAAATAATTTACTCCAAACCCATGTTGTAACCCCAAATGCCTTGAAAATATAACTTAAGCCATGTTTTGACTGCTTTAAAGAGTCTAAAATTAATGAGATTTCCTTAAGTACTTAAGAGTTTTTTTCTATCAAACAATGCCAATTCTACAAAGATTATACTACCCCCTCCAAATTCAATGAATCAATCAACAAGCACCAATTTAATGTCTCCTATTTGCCAAACATTGTGCCAGGCACTGGGGACACAAAAACAAGAAGGACTTGATCTATACTTTCAAAGAATTTGCATTCTATCAGCACATATTTATTACTCACATTATGGACAAGGCTCTATTTTGGACAACAACGATTTAAAGAAAGATATGATACAGTGCCTATTTTCCATGATACAAGAACTGATGAAATGTGCAAATAAAAAAAAAGCAAATATTTGGGAGAATGTCAAGTGGGAAAAATAACATTTACTTGCTAGTTAAGAGAGGATATGACATTTGAAGTGAGCTATGAAGAAAGGGGTTAGTTACAACATTTAATCATTAATAATTGTTTTTTCTTTACTGTAATTTATAAAGGACTTTTGGAAATAATATGCATCTCTCTGGTCTCTGAGAAAAGTTGTTCAGGAAAACTTTAAATAAAGCAAAAGTAAGTTCTTATCAAATTATCTTTTCTACCTTAGAGGGCACTTTGAAGAAAGATTGAATTTCCTATTTTTCACCACTAGATGGAAAGCTCCTATGTCAGTAAAGCTAACAAATAGGTGATTAAGGCTACATAAACCTGAACTACAAGTCTAGATTAAGCAAAAACTAAAGAACAAAATGACAAATTCTGAGATCTCAAGTGATAAAAGCTTTTTTATACGTACCTTTGCGTGAATGGGAATACATATATGTATATAAACAGATATGAGTCAGATAGGTAATAGATATATGTATATATAGATACGTGGATAGATACACACACATGTATATATGTACAACCAACAAATGCATATTCCTCAACCTAGGTTTGACTATGTCAGCCCTCTGCTACAAAAACCATTGATGCCCCAACTCTTCTTCTCACCTCCAGGATCATAGATGAATCATGCATCTAGAACTGGAAGGGACAGAGAAATTAGTTATAATCCAACTCCCTCATTTTACAATTGAGGAAACTGAAATCCCAAGAGATTATGATTTACCCATTAAAAATGGGATTGAGCCCATGTCTTCTTACTCAATTCAGTATTCATTCCACTATACTATGCCGCTTGTAAAACACAATCTTCTCCTTTTGGCATTTGAAATTCTTCACAAACTGACTCCAGCTTGATTCTAGATTGATGAAACATTATTCTCCCTCACGTATTTATTTGTCCTTCTGTCCAACTAGTGTGTTCTCACTCCTTCCTTCCCCCTCCCCTTAACCCTTCTCTCTCACCTTCCTTCTCTTTCTCTCCCTCTGTCTCTCGTTCTCTCTCTCTCCTATCCCCATCTCTCTCCCTCTTTCTCTCCCATATTTATATATGAACATACATATTCACATACATACACATCTATACACATGTCACTATATTACATGTAACATTCATGTTATAATCTTGTACTACATGTCAATTTCACGGTGTATATTGCACCAGATTTTCTGTTCATTCATCAATTCAATAAGGCTCTAATTATGTTTTAAGGTTTTCCATGACCTTATAGATAAAAAAAATAGAAAGAACAGCCTTTTGAGTATTAAACAGTATATATTCCCTCTGTATTGTATCTAATCAAAATGTTCCCCACACCTCTACTGCAGCCAGGGACAAAACATATTGATGTTCCAGAAACTTGGGAAACAACCTCAAAGTCTTGAATTACCCACCAAGATCAATGAAGAAACCAGGCATTTATTGACTACTCACTGTTCAAAATCAGTCAAGAAACATGTAATAAATGCTTATTAGGTACACAGAGCCGTTTGAGACATTGTTGTTTTAGAGATATGACAAAGATATTGGTGCTAAGGAATTAACAACTAATGTAAAGGAAAAATAAATCACACAAATAACTATGATATGAGAGAAAGTATGTTAAAGTACAAAGGACAGGTACAAGTAAAATGGTAAGAGAAATCTGAGGAGGAAGAAAGCACTTTTAGCTGATGGGGATATGAAGATCAGAGTAGGATCTTATGCAAGAGACAGCATTTTATCTTGAAGAAAAAGAGAGCTTTATATAGTCACATATAGCAGGATAAAGATTTTATTTATCTATAAGAAGCAGTGTGAGTATAGACCCAATGATGCAAGAAGGAATTGGAAAGTAAAAATAGAGTATATGAAGGGAAAGAGTAAAAGATAAGCCTGGAAATAAAAACTGGAGCCAGATTAGGTAAGACTTTTATTATCAGGATCAAGAGTTTGCACTGTATTTGATAAACAAAGGGAATAAAAAAGGTGAATGATAAGAAAGGTAGACCAAGAAGATAACTTAGGAACTAGTGTGAAGAAAGGAAAGGAGAAGCCAAGGATTGGAAAATGGAAGTTAGTAAGTCTATTCTATTGTATGAGAAGAGATAACATCCTAAACAAGTGAAGACACATGAAAAATGAAAAAAAAAAAAGAATATTTTTTAAAGTATCACCAAGGTAAAATTCAGAGGACTTAGCAATTGATTGGATATAACAAGTGAGAAAAAGCAAAGGACTAAAGGATTTAAGCCTAAGTGACTGGGATAATAGTCATGCTATCCACAGAAGTTAGAAGAGTTAGAGTGATTTGGGGTGAAACAAAAAGAAGTATATTTAAGGTGATGTTAGGGCTTCTGGTAGAGATGTTTAGCAGAATTTTGGAGCCTTCAAGAGACAATGGAGATGAAAATATAGATTTAATACTTTCTGAGAGATGATAATTAAATCCATACTAGTAGAAGGGAAACACTGGGAGAAGAGTATAAAGGGAGAAGTTAGAAGAATTAAAAAAGAATATCCATTTTATTTGAAAGGAGAAAATATATTCAAGGAGCAAAGAAAGGAAAGAGAACAATGAGAGCATAAAATTTAAGGAAACCAAGTAGTAAGAGGTTTATCAAAAAGGGGTTTGGAGAAAGAAGTAAAAATTTGAAAGTCATTATGGGAAAAGTGATAATCAATAAGAAATTTATTTAAAAAAAAAAGAAGAAGAACTGCGACTTAGTACAGTGGGTTCAGTTGAAGTTATATAGAACACATTTGCAGAAGACCTAGGGTATGTGCTATGTGATTTCAGAATTTCTTTGAAAAGTATGGAACTGGTTAGGAATAGGATTAGAATAGGTTAATTGAGAGAAAAAGTTAATTGAGAGATTTTACTGAGGGTTGAGGAATTAAGAAGGCAGGAACAGGAGAAAGAAGAATTCCTGGGTAAAGTAAAAGTATGATTGAAATGACTTATTGAATTAACCGGGGACCTGAGTCAAAGTTAGATGGAAAACTAAATGAGGTCAAAAAACAGTTGAAATAGGGAGGAGTCTAGGGAATAAAGACCAGAATCAGATTGAAGAACAAGTTTGGAATTATTGGGGAAGAGAAAGTAGAGTAGAAAATTGTTGTGGGGAAAGGGTAGTTCAGATTTTAGAAGGATTTTTTGGAGGAAATACTGGATTTTCATGAAGTTTGACAAGTGCTTGAAATAGAACAAAGATGGAGGTCAAAGGAGTAAAGAAATACAAGGAGCTGAGGATAGAGTACTAGAAGAATTATCACTGTACACAGACAAGTTTGGAGGAAGAATGGTAGGGAAAATGTTTTGAAAAGGAAGGCTGAATCATATACCAAAGTGATTTAGAAATGTAGAAGAGAGACCCTGGGAGTTTCAGAGACAAAATTTGCTAGTATGAATAAGACCAGGCCAATGACAAATATGAGTATGATTACGCTAGGCATCATGTACAAGAGAGAAGAAAAAAAATAATAAATTTTTCAAAGGTAAATATACAAGGTTGAGCAGGATGAGTTATAGATCTGGTGCTAAAGGGAATGTGGGTTTAATCTTGAGCTTTCTGGTGCTCTAAATCACTATTGATCAGAGAAATGCAAATCAAGACAACCATGAGGTACCACTACACACCTGTCAGATTGGCTAAAATGACAGGAAAAGTTAATAATGAATGTTGGAGGGGATGTGGGAGGGCTGGGACACTGATACATTGTTGGTGGAACTGTGAACGGATACAGCCATTCTGGAGAGCAATTTGGAACTATGCTCAAAAAGTGATCAAACTGTGCATACCCTTTGACCCAGCAGCATTTCTATTGGGCTTATATCCCAAAGAGATCATAAAGGAAGGAAAGGGCCCCACATGTGCAAGAATGTTTGTGGCAGCCCTGTTTGTAGTGGCTAGAAACTGGAAATTGAATAGATGCCCTTCAATTGGAGAATGGCTGAATAAATTATGGTATGTGAATATTATGGAATATTATTGTTCTGTAAGAAATGACCAGCAGGATGATTTCAGAGAGGCCTGGAGAGACTTACATGAACTGATGCTGAGTGAAATGAGCAGAACCAGGAGATCAATATACACAGCAACAAGACTATACAATGATCAATCCTGATGGACATGGCTCTCTTCAACAATGAAATGTTTCAAACCACCTCCAATTGTTCACTGAAGAAAGCCATATACACCCAGAGAGAGGGATGTGAAATGTGGACCAGAACATAACATTCTCATTCTCCTTGATTGATGTTTGCTTACACTGTTTCCTTTATCTGATATATCTTTTGTGTAGATAAGATTTTTCTTGCACAACAATGATAAGTTTGGAAATATGTATACATATATTCAATTTCTTAAGTATTCTAACATAATTATCATGTAGTGGATATCCTGTCATCTAGGGGAGGGGTGGGGAGTTGGGGGGAAAAATTTGTAACAGAAAGTTATGTAAGGGTTAGTGTTAAAGAATTACCCACACATATGTTATGCAAATAAAATAAAATTTAAAAACAAAAAATCTTGAGCTTTTTACTAGAAATCAGTGTTCACTGCCATACTTGTTAAAGAATAAAGGCACACACAAGATAATTTATAAGGGATGGTAATAAAACCCACTTAGCTCTGTAGAGCTAAAAAAAAGGGGGGGGGAAGGAGCTAAATTTAAAAAGTTAATTGTTATCAAATTAGTAAAAAGACCTTTAAAAAATGTTTAGGTCATCTCACTGAAAGTTTGCTTAAATTTTGGTTTTAGCTACCTTAAAATACAATTGAGTAACTCTCTAAATTAGTTCTGTATATGCCTTCTCCCTACATTTATTTATGCCTTTTAAAAATATTGAAATAATTTCCCAATATGTCCCTCATTTATTTAATATGAAACATGGGCTGAAATAGCTAGATGGATAACTAAATAGATACATTAGATAGATAAACTAGATAGAGAGAAAAAATTTATTAAGGGCTCACTATGTGCTAGGCACTATGCTATGAAATGGGATTAAAGATAAAAGGAAGTAAACCCTATTCTTAGAAAAATAAAAGATAAGAACTACAAATTTAAATACTGATTTGAAATGAATGTGGTACTATGCCTTATAGCAGAATTATAGAATAAGGTAGCAAAATAAATAAAAGGCAATAAAAATAAAACTAAAAGAAAAATAAGTTATTTGCTTTGAAAATTGGTAAGAACTCAATTAGAAATTCAGCATATTCCATTCCACCCAAATAGAAACAAATAAAAGTTATGAAAATTTCAACCTACTTTACCAATGTGGGAAAGAGAAAATTGACAGCCCTGGATCATGGAAATATATTCTTTCATTTCTTCTATCCCCATATTACATATTCAATTTTATAATACACATAGGGAATAATTTATTTGCTTTAGGAAAATAAAATAAAGCAAGCTGTATCTTCTACAATTCTCATTTACATTGAATTATATTATAGATAGTGATATGTACAGACTAATGTTAGATAAAATGTATCTTATTTAAAGGTTCTTTTGGTGAGAATAGTTACAACCTAGTGCCACAAAGACATCTACAATTCTTATATTGACCATGCTACTATACTTGTACTCTCTCGATTACTTCCCAATCCCAACTGAGAAACCGGATGTGTCAGACACCTTAAATTCAATACGTCCAAAATAAAATTCATTATTTCTCCCCACACAACTTTTCTTTTCTCCTTTGACACTGTAACTACTCCGGTATAGACCCAATCATCCTGGACCTCTGCCACAGCCTGCTGGTTACTCAAAACACTTTCCACTTCAGTTCATCCTTTACTCAACTGTAAAACAGATCTTCCTAAAGTAAAGGTCTGAGTGAATCATCCCCTCCAGTCAATAAACTTCAGTAGCTCCCTATTACCACCAGGATCAAATATTAAATACTATTTAGCTTTTGAAGTCCTTTACTGTGTAATCTCTTCCAATCTTTCCAGTTTTTTAGACCTAATTCCCTTCAATATACTCTGAAATCCATATTTTCTTTGTTATTTCTCAAATAAAATAATCCTGACTTTGAGCATTTTCACTGTGGTCCCCCTCCCTAGTATTCTTTTTCCTCCTTATTTTAATTTCCTAGATTTCCTGAATTCAAGTCAAGAAGCTCCAGTTTCTGTGAGAAATCCTTTCCTATCATCTTTAATTCTAGTGCCTTCCCTCTCAGAGTAACTCTAATTTATTCTGTTTATGATTATCTGCTGGATATTTCTCCCATTATACTGTCAGTTCTTTGAGGTCAGGGACTAGTTTATTTTTTTGTTTGTTTGTTTGTTTGTTTTGGCCTGTCTTTGTATCGTGAACATTTAGCACAGTGCCTGGCACATAGTAGTTGCTTAGTAAATTTTAATTGACTGACAAAAAAAAAAAATTAAAAAAAGAACTTTAATGCCACTTGGAAAACATTAGTATAATATGCTAAGTTACTTTGAAAACTTTTTTTTTATTCGTAAGGAACTATATATTCAGCTCTCTGAAATACTGGAATTAACAGTTTCTGAATGTTTAAAGAACATTTTGAGGAAAGCCAAAAGGAACTACACAGCCCTAGAGAAATGGAGAACAGAAGGTTAACAAGTAACTATACAAAAATTACAGTGGGAAAGGAAGAAAAAATAGATAATCAGTGCAAATATGCAAGAAGAAAGAATTGTTAAAAGAAGAAAGCCATACCAATGAAACTCCCAAGAAATTATTTTACAGATCTAGAAAAAATAGTAGCAAAATTCATTTGGAAGAACAAAAGGTCAAGAGTTTCAGGAGAATTAATGGAAAAAAAAAAGGCTGATGATGGTGGACTTGCTGTACCAGATCTAAAACTATATTATAAAGCAGCGGTCATCAAAACCATTTGGTACTGGCTAAGAAATAGAGTAGTCGATCAGTGGCATAGGATAGAATTACAGGACAAACTAGGCAATAACTATAGCAATTTAGTCTTTGATAAACCCAAAGACCCCAACTTCTGGGATAAGCACTCACTATTTGACAAAAACTGCTGGGAAAATTGGAAACTAGTGCGGAAGAAATCAGGGCTTGACACATACCTAACACCACATACCAAGATAAGATCTAAATGGATTCATGATCTGGATATAAAGAGTGATATTATAAGTAAAATAGAGGAATGTAATATAGTTTACCTCTCAGACCTATGGAGATGGAATAAATTTAAGTCCAAGGAAGAAATGGAACTCTTAATTGAAAACCAGATAGATAACTTTGACTATATTAAGTTAAAAAGTTTTTGAACAAACAAAACCAATGCAGTTAAGATTAAGAGGGAAGCAATAAATTAGGAAATCATCTTTTCATTTAAGGGTTCTGATAAAGGTCTCATCTCTAAAATATATAGAGAATTGTCTCATATTTATAAGAATTCAAGTCATTCTCCAATCAATAAATGGTCAAAGGATATGAACAGACAATTTTCAGAGGATGAAATTAAAAGTATTTATAGTCATATGAAAAGATGCTCCAAATCACTATTGATCAGAGAAATGCAAATTAAGACAACTCTGAGATACCACTACACACCTGTCAGATTGGCTAAAATGACAGGAAAAGATAATGATGAATGCTGGAGGGGATGTGGGAAGGCTGGGACACTGATGCACTGTTGGTGGAACTGTGAACGGATCCAGCCATTCTGGAGAGCAATTTGGAGCTATGCTCAAAAAGTTATCAAACTGTTCATACCCTTTGACCCAGCAGTATTTCTATTGGGCTTATATCCCAAAGAAATCATAAAGGAAGGAAAGGGCCCCACATGTGCAAGAATGTTTGTGGCAGCCCTTTTTGTAATGGCTAGAAACTGGAAACTGAATGGATGCCCATCAATTGGAGAATGGCTGAATAAATTATGGTATATGAATGTTATGGAATATTACTGTTCTGTAAGAAACGACCAGCAGGATGATTTCAGAGAGGCCTGGAGAGACTTACATGAACTGATGCTGAGTGAAATGAGCAGAACCAGGAGATCATTATACACGGCAATAACAATACTATATGATGATCAATCCTGATGGACATGGCTCTCTTCAACAATGAAATGTTTCAAACCACTTCCAATTGTTCACTGAAGAAAGCCATATACACTCAGAGAGAGGGATGTGAAATGTGGACCACAACATAACATTTTCATGCTCTCAATTAATGTTTGCTTGCATTATGTTTCCTTTATCTGATTTTTCTTTCTTGTAGATACTTTTTTTCTTGCACAACAATGATAAGTGTGGAAATATGTATACATATATTCGATTTGTCAAGTATTTTAACATAATTAACATGTAGTGGATATCCTGCCATCTAGGGGAGGGGTAGGGAATAGGGAGGAAAAATTTGTAACAGAAAGATTTGCAAGGGTTAATGTGGAAGAATTACCCATATATATGTTTTGCAAATTAAAAAAATAAAATAAAATAAAATAAAAAGAAGAAAGACATTGAGAGTGAAAACTGAATGAAAACTAGTCATGGTAGAAAGCAAATGAACAAAACAAGAATGAAATTTACTTTGGGGGAAAGATAAGATTTAATATTATCTTTGGTTGTCCTGAATATGTATAGTAATTGCAAGGAGTTATTGTTTTTGGTTTTTTTATATCTACTCACAACTGCTTTTTTTTATTACTGTTTTTGCAGATATGTTCTCTTAGCATTCCTCTACATAAATTACTACTTTATTTAACAGCAAAATACTTATTTTGCCACTCAACTCAATGAAGTGTCATATTTTCCTTATTTATGTATTACTATAACTTTTTAAAAATATATATAATACAAAATGTAATAAGAATCTAAACTAATTATCTTCAATTGCCATGACTTTCACGAGATGAAATCTAAGTTAGCTTCTTACTTTATCTGTCTTCACTTTATATTCAATATTTTTTTCATTAATTCCTTC